>VBRH01000429.1:3572-14372 GCA_014578085.1 Cardamine resedifolia | reverse complement strand
TTTTTTTTTTTTTTTTTTTTGGGTATTATATTTTCATTTAAGAATTGAGACTTGTCGTTAATCAAGGTTAAGGTTTGCAAACGAGCTTTTAAATCAGGCAGAGATTAGTTATGTTTGATCTTGTCTTTGATCCAACTATTTGATTACTAAACTGACTCGTGTCTTGGATCCATGATTAATTTTCATAGGGGGCATAATAAAAAAAATTATATATGAAAGAAAACACTACAAGAGAGATTGGAATTTCCAACGGTAGGATTGGTCGGAATCTCGTCAGAATCTTCGAATTCCGACGACTTTCTGATGAAACATGGTTAGTCGGAAAATGAGAATCGGAAATGAAATTTTGGTCGGAAATTCGTCGGAAAAAGGCTCGTCGGAAAGTGGTCGAAAAAAACGGTCGGAAGTTGGTCGGAAAAATTCCGACTAAATTCCGACGAATCTGATCGGAAAAATTGTCGGATTTTGGTCGAAATTAATTATATATAAAAAAAATTATTAAAAAATAGTGAGATATTGTTTTATTTAGAAGGAAAACGAAACATACGGCAGCATGACAAATGCAAAAAACAGCAACGCAGATTCTACTGGGTTAATGTCTGAGAAGGTGAACCCCTGTCACGAGACAAGTAAAAGATGGATCCAGTATGCGCTAAGCAGTTCTCCTTCAGCTAGAAACGGAGGACACCGGATCAAAACAGACGAAGACTGTAAGTGCACCATACTATACAGTTAATAGATATGTTTGCATAATCCCATCTAATTCAAAGGAAGAATGTGTTTCTGGATTTTCACGAATATGTAGGAGCATTATTCCAGAAACAAATTTTTTGTACATTGGTGTTTAGACATGTATAAGTCGAACCAGATAATAATCCATAATTGTTTTGCAGACTTCGTGTTGGAGCTGTAGCAAAGGGATCAGAAGAAACACATAAATTAAGAAGTGTGAGTTTATATAGAGTTTATATTGGTAGGAATTTGGTCGGAAACCGGGGCGGGATTTCCAACCAATTTCTGACCACCGTTAGTCGGAAATTGGTCAGAATTTTGGCCGGTTTTATTTTCCGATGAATTTCTGACTAAGGCAACGCACCGTTGATCTTGCTTTTTCTGACCAATTTCCAACTAACCTTTTCCGACGAATTTCCGACCAATGTCAGTCGGAATTTGGTCGGAAAATTCACCCCGGTAAATGTTACCATATTTCGACAAACTTCCGACCACATTCCGACTACTTTTCCCGACCCGTTTCCGACGACAACTTTTTGGTCGGAAATTTCCGACCGTTTTCCGACCAACCTTCCTTTCGTCGGAAAACGGTCGGATTTTAGTCGGAAAAATTCCGACCACCCTCTTTGGTCGGAATTGGTGGTCGGATTTACATACTTTTTCTTGTAGTGAAAAATGTTGAAAAATATAATCTATTTCGATTTGGATTTGTATGATATGGAGGTTTATAATTTATTGTGGCGGCTAAGAAAATTTAGATAAAAGTTTGATAAACAAAGCTATCATATATGAATTTGATAGAAAGACATGAAGATATTTAATATATGTACCTTTCATACATATCGTTTTGTGATTCTTTAACTCCAATAAGATTTTTAGGCATTTAGAACTTCAAAACGTAAAATATTCAAATATCGAAATGGTTATAATTCATATAAAGAATATTTCTGGCGCTCAAGTCAGTAAACAAACCACGAGATTTGGTTAGTAAAGCTCATTGAGTTAATAAAGCAAGTCAGTTCAATAACTAATTCTACAAAGCCAAAAAGAATCGAAAAAAAAAGCAAATAAAATGAATTTTCTACTCCAAAATGTTCTTCAAAATTCATGAAGATATGGTGAGACGACAACCCACCATTTCCAATCTTGTCTAAAGAACCATCAAGGCAAGACCCTCAAGATTCACGGATATAGGATGACTAGAGATGCAGAAGAGATCGATGGATCATGCCAGGAAAAAATATTGGATTGGGATTAGGGCGGATTTGCGAGATAGAAGATGAATGGCGTAAAGACTTTCTTAGGATTACGACATAAGCGATGAAGTGTCTCTCCTTTACATGCAGAGTTATAAACTTTCATTTAGGCAATGGAGTGTATCATCCGGTAAGAGATAAACGTGTCCCAATTCGGGAGACTGATTGTTCAGACTTGAGTACAATGATGTCTACACCGTCATATTTTCCGGCATTGTCCTCCCTTTTAGATTCTTAAGTTGCCCTTTCTCGTTTTTTATGTTTCTTTTGTACTTTTGCTCAGCCGATAGCTTAGCCCGAAAGGGCTAGATCTTGAGGAAGGCTGGCTATAGCATGAACATGTAATTTGTATTACTGAGTTGACAAAAATAGTTAATTCTCTGAACCATTTCGCATCGCTACATAAAACGTTACAAATATGATTTCCTAAAAATCTTGTTATATGTGGACATTGACTAAATCCATGCTCTTGGTTTTAGAAGGGTTTTGAGGCTGTACTGAGTTATGGTCTCTTACACACCTCCCGGAGTAAGATTTTAAATATACATGAATCAAGACTCATGTCTAGGAATCAAGGTTTACAAAAATGAGAAATACATACTTGTGATTTTGTCGCACCACTGATTTGCAGAACTATTTCTGGTTCTGTCAAAATCCAGAGAATTTTGAGAAGCTTTTTGTCTATTTCATGTAAACGCTGTACACATACATATATATGACAAGAACGAATCTGCCATCCTAAATGCTGAATATTGTGTAAAATATACATCACAATATTTAAGGTAAAGCTAATTACGTGATAGGCTAAACTCAAGGGATGTGAGGGATATGATTGCTGGAGATACGATATCCCAATACATTTCACTTACTATGCTCCCAGAAGATATCCTCATTCTCTGTTCCCACATGTTTTTCAAAGTTTTGCCCTTGCCTTTATGGAAAAAATCTCTTTAACTTGCTAAAATTAATTCCAGTCAATAACTTTTGATAATTTATTTAAATCTAGTTTGAGTTTGTTTTCAGTAAGTCAAACATCTTTGGAATTGTCTGGTTTCCAAGCCAAAAGTTTTATGAAACAAACTATCAAAAGGTTCCAAGAAAAATCATAATCTTGGATTTGTCTTGTAGTTGCTCAAGTCTAAGAAACCGGTGATCATCACTGGAGGTGCGGTAGGAGCTACATTTCTCTTTACAATATGGCTTCTTTATACTATCGAGCCTTAACTAAAATGTTCCTTTTGCATCACATTTTGCTCGTCTTTAATCGGAGACGCTTCACTACAACGTATTATAGAAAATTCCATGAGGAATTCATGTTTCTTACAAAATTATAATGCCTTTAATTCTATAAAATAAATTTAATCATATCATATATTTTCCAAAGCATCAAATTTTTTATAATGCATTTCCTGATACATTTTGTTCTTACTACAACTTTGTCTATATATTATAATTATTTTAAAACTAAAATAAGAGAAAAATAAGTTGAGAAACCATAAGCAAAACATAAGTACACTATAAGCAAAACATAAGTAAATAAATTAAAAAATCACAAAAAATAGAAACTGTAGACTCAAATTTGAGATATCAAACAAAAAGTAGATGATTGTTACATAGTAAGTTAGTAACTTCACCAAAAAATGTAATAATATGAAATGCTCCAAGAAAACTATTTTATAAATTAAAGTCGGTCTTAAATCTTAAGCGATATCTTAGGTGATTTGTGATCTTGAACTGATCGTGGTCTTTATTGCTTTACTTATTGACTTATTGTAGTACTCAGGGGCGGATATAGACCAAAAATTTGTATGGGGTAAAAATAGAAAAAAAAAAGAGAGGAAAAAGAATATATACGTATATATGCAAAGGGAAGAAATGAACATGGCAAAACTTAAACAATCTAAAAAACAAAATGAAATATGAAAGCATCAAACTGAGTCTTCAACTCTTGTATGGGGTATTTACAATCATTGGACCAATCAAACAGATATATACACAAGTGATAATGAATTATTTTAAAAGAAAAAAAATTGTCAGATCAAAATACATAACCACACATGCCACGTTTCGAAATGTATAGTGAACTACACCAACACCAACTATATATTTTGCATGCCTACATATACGAACTATATGATGTCATGTGACCAACATCATGACCATAATAATCTGGTACACCGTTCATCGGAATCCGGCAAAAACTAGTGTTGACATGCGTTGACAAAAAAAATAGTCAAAAAATATTTAATTTTTATCTATTTTGATAAAAAAAATCGAAAAACAAATATTTAACTCTAAAAATAGCATTTTAGAAAAAAAGAGAATTGTAATATATTATTTAAATTTACTTTTATTTATAGATTAAAAAATAACAAAAAAATTATAAAACGAAAAAATGTTGTCTTTATGCATGACCACGGTTACGGTTATTACGGTTATAGTTTTTTAACCATCGGTTATGGTTATAAATTTTCTTTTGAACGTAACCTTAACCATTATATGAACTGTTAAAACCATTACAGTTAAATACAATTACTGTTATAATGATTATGGTTAAATAAGGTTAAAGTTATTTGATGATAACGAATATCGGAGACGAACCCATATATAATATTTTTGTTTTCTGTCAAAAAATAAGTAGAATTAAATAATATTTTACAATTCTCATTTTTTATTTGTGTTTCTAAAATGATATTTTTAGATAAATATATATATTTGATGTCATGTTTGCCGTGATGTTTAAAAAAAAGAGAATTGTAAAATATTACTCCCTCTCTTCTTCAAAGATAGATTTTTAAAGTTATGCACGCATATTAATATTAATAAAAATTTTGCATAATCCAAAATACCATTATTCTTTAATTGAATATTAACTATTTTATTTACTTTAACTACATTTAATAGGGGCAAATCAAGAATTTTTACACATTTTTTGCATTGAAAATACAAAACATCAATATTTGTGAAACAAATTTTTTTTCTAAAACATCTATCTTTAAGGAATGGAGGGAGTATTTAATTCTACTTATTTTTGACAGAAAACAAAAAAAAATTAACAAAAAAAAATCTAAAACGAAAAATATTGTTTCTTCCTTTTCTAGTCTTCTTCACTTCTTCTTTCACCCATTGATAGCATCCAACAAAAAATTATCACTCGCTATGTGCTTCTCCAAACCTATTTGTAACATTGTATTATGAATTTGTGTGACCCGTTCACCATCTAAAAATACCAAATTTGAGCTCGTTGACTATAAAATCCGATATGGATTTTATCACATAATTAGTGATCCAAACATTGGCTTGAAATTTGTGGCTATTTAAGTGGAATCTGTTCTAAAAGACGAGAAATTCCCCTTCAATTTTCTAAAAACAAATATTAATTATGATCATTAATTTAATTATTCGTATGTTTGTTTAGTTAAACAAAACTCATGGTCATTTAGCTAATTCATTATAAATATTTGAGTCACATAATCACATAAAAATTTTATTGTAAAATAAATATTATTTGATATATCATTATTCTTTTTTTTAAGTTAAAAAATATATGGGTTTGTCAACGCTATAGATAAAATTTTTTAGTTAAATATTAAATATTTTTTTGTCAACGTCGATCAACTCCAATTTTTGCTGGATCCCGATGAACGGTGTACTGAAATAATATGGTCATGATGTTGACCAAATGACATCATATAGTTCGTATATATAAGCGTGTAAAATATATAGTTGGGATGGTTCATTGTATATTTCAAAACTTTGGCATATTTTATTAGCTGATAATTTTTTTTCCTATTTTAAAACTAAGATGGGGCACGTGCCCCATCTAATCCCTCTTTACTACTCTTACTCTCTATAGGCTATTGATATTTTCATGTCAATGGAAGAGTGGCTTTTGTGCATATAAAAAGAGTATGTGTTTAGATATTTGGGTTGGACCGTTTGTTTTCCAATCATGATAATTATGTCTAAAAGCAGTTCAGATTAAAATATATTTTAAAAAAATTAAATATGCGGAATTGCGGATTTGAGTGATCTTTTAACATTTGATTCTTGTTTTTGAGCTGAAGTTGAGGAATAGTTGATATTAATCAATTATTTGTAAAATCTTATGAGGATGAGTGACGGCGAAAGAGAATCATTTTCCGAAAGCTCGTGATGTTTGAGGAATACATGTGAGGGATGATTGAAAAACATGAAATGTCGCCGAAGATTTTCTCGGAGAAAGTCAGTTTCTCGGAGAAAGAGATCAAAGACTTTCATTCTTCACTTTTACAGTTCATTGTGTTTATGAAAATGGGATGTACAAGAATTATAGTCAGTTAAAAGTATATATAATCTTTCTACAACATATAAAAATTCATTGCAACTTTGTAAGGTGATAACATTAGCAAAAGATAATTTATTTACATGACAGAGTGATAAAATCCAAAAAAAAAAAGAGTGATACATGTGGATCTGACTCCGAATCCGATGATATGAAACATTTGAATGGAGTACCCAATTTTTAAGGGACTCCACTTAAAACAAATTAATAGTAAATTATTGAATTATTTTTTCAATGATTTATTTGTAATAGAAAAACCAGAAATAATTAAAAATATCTTTAAAAAACTTAGCGGTGAAGTTATTGCTAAAAAAACTATTTATAACTGTTCTTAAGAGTGAAAATTTCTTATAATTTTTACAATATTTATTACTAAAATATTCTATTTTAAATATATTTTATGACTTAAAAATTATTCTTTAAACATATAAACTTTAAACTATAAAAAAATTTAAAATATATCATGGTTTTTATAATATTAATTATTAAAATATTATATTTTAAATATATTTTACAGTTAAAAAAATTATTATTTAATTTCATGTATGGATCTCACAAATTTCATGACTGGCTCTTTCGTTAAACATCTTCAAGAATCCACCCCTATTTTATATCTACTTCCAAACTTATCTAGAGTAAAAATTGTTCTAACCCAATAACATTTCCAACTCAAAAATGAAGTTCTCCAAATCATTACTCCAGTTTGGAGTTAAAAAAATTTATACCTTTAAGAAACCAAAATTTTCTTTATAGTTTATCTGATTTTATTTTTTTTAAATACGTTGCAGAACAGAAAAATGATGTGTGGTATCGGTTAACGGAAACAATATAAGCAATAAAACTAACTTGATGCCAGAATTAAAAAAATTAAAATTAACTGTGTTAAAAATGTAAAATTTGACTTTTGAATTGATAGTTATTTTTTTTAATTGATAAATTGACTTTTGAATTGAGAGTTTACGAAATTAGAAGATGTATTAACCGATTTCTTCTAGCTTTAGTAATATTTTTACATGTTAGATTAGATATGAAATAACATAATTGGAAATCATGTGTGTGTGTTTACATGGAAGTGTGCACGTTATCCATGCATGTGACTGTAAGTCTACAATCAAAGTATATGAAACCCCCCAAAAAAACCTAATCAAGATATAACAAAATGCATGTGATTTATATAAAAAATTCAATAATTGAAAATTAAGAGGCAGCTCATTTTAGTTATATATCCACATGTGGCAACGTACGTAACGCTCCCTTCTTCCACCTACTTTTGTCATTGAATAAACCTTTTACATTATATCAAATTAACCTCTTAAAATTAGTGAAATTTTTTTAGATAAAAGCTTAACACCAATATTATTCGTATTTGCTATTCTCTGTGTTTCACTGTACTTTAATGTTTTTACACACAAATAAAGAAACTTATTAATTTTTCTGTTTTACCCTTAATTAATGCTAATTTAATTTCATTTCATTGGTCAAAACATTAAAACAATAAAGGACAAAGTTAGAAATTTTATTAAACATATTTATTGAAAACATAAAACAACAAATAATATGGAAAAAAAAAACCTAAAACTACAATAAAAAAAAAGAGAGGGAGTATATAAATATTGATAATCTATTCTATCTAGAAGAAATAAAAAGGTACATCAACTCATAAATTATGGAACATGTAATTTATTAAAGTCGTTAGAGAATTTTATTAATTTTAAAAAATGAGAGTGACAATTTCTTTTCTTTTTTTTCCAGGAAAGGAGGGAGTCATGTTTGGCTGGATCTCACCTAAATCTCACATTCCCATACCTTCTTCCTCTTCTTACGCACATGATTCTCTCTTTTCTTTATTGTTTTTATATGTTATGCTTATTATTAAATTTGTCTTCCAAACCAATTCTTGTCTTCTTCTTTTATTTCTTCTGACGTCGACCAAACATTTTCTAGAGACAAATCATTTGATGAAATAGTCTTTAGTTTAGCTTTTAGCCTTAAGACGACCATATTGATAAATGTTTTATATCGAGACTCGGATATGTTCCATATTTGTTTCAGATATGTATAAAGTTATTATGGTAGGAGAAATAAATATCTATCTCATTAAAAATTAGGTAAAGTCAATTATTTTTGGTACAATATGGTTTATAATGATAGATTCGGCCACCTACCTGCCTAAAACATGTCACATGTCTCCTCCCTTATCTTATTGCTCTTTATTTATTTATTTATTTCATCTCTCTCAATCAACTGGTTTATTCACATTCTTTTTCCTGCTTGCCCATAGTAATATACTTATAAAAATATTTGTTTCTTTGGAACCAAATTACGCTACAAATATAACTTAAAACAATACTGTAAAACTTCTATAAACTAATACTATTGAAGCTAAAATATTTTGTAATATTTATTAATTTATCGTGTTTATTAATTTATAAAAGTGATATTTGGATCAAACTATCAATTTGAGATTATAGAAAATTATTGATTTATCGAGTATAAATTTATAGAGGTAAAGAAAATATAATAGTTATATATATTTTGCCAAAAAAAATCAAAATTAAAAATTTATGAAAATTACTTTGAATATGGATTATGGAATTCGTTGAAATGAATTAACAACAAAAAGTTGTGATAAATATTAACATAGTGAATGCGATTTTAATTGTAACTTGCTAGTTGCTACTTGCTACTATATGGTCCCCATTATTTAAGTTTCTAGAAGCATTTACTAAAAACAAATATCTATCTTTATCTACATGTGAAAAATGGATAACGGTTTTATCCAAAAGAGTCCAAAACCATGTTCACATTTCACTCTTCGTAGATTATATACTTTATACATTTTATAATACTATTTTTGCAAATCAAATTAGTTCATTTTCACTCTTGGTGGTGGAATAAGGAAAATAAAAATATTTATAGTTTTTTTTTTCTTCTTGAAAAGGTAAAGATATTTATGAACAAAACGAAAACAAAATGCCAAAAAATTGAAGTAAAATAATTTCTATAGTTATCCAAAAGTACCCACACAAAAAAAGAAAGAAATATATCTAAAAAATCCCAATTTTTTGGGATTTTTGCCATTTCGACAATTCTTAAAACAGTGACAAACGAGCCGCCTTCACTGGATCTCGCCACGGTTTCGAATCTGCAGATGACCCGGCTCCAACAACCCGACCCGACCCGGATCCAAACCCGAGAGTTAAATCCAGATTTAGCTCATTATGTCCTGAATTATCACTATAATAACAAGCACCGTTCTGCCGGAGATCTTCATCGGTCGTTGTACCACTAGTGGAGGCTCCGTTATCGGAGGAATGTTCCGTCTTCGGGTTGAGATTTGAGAAAGAGTATTCAACGGCGTCGTTTGGTGGAGGAACAACAACAATAGGAGACGACACCGTTTTGGATTCGTTAAATGGACGATGAGTTTGTGGATCGATCCCATGGCTTAAAAGCTTCCTTTTAATATGAGTGTTCCAATAATTCTTGATTTCATTATCTGTTCTTCCTGGTAATCTTCCAGCAATCAATGACCATCTGAAACAAAACAAAAAATAATTCATATTCATGAGAAACAATTAATCAAAAACATAAACAGAGGAATCAGACTCTGTTTCTTAGAAAGTTGAAAATTTTAGTCCAGGAAATATCAAATAAGAAGAAAGAGTAGGAAATAAAAGTGACCCTGTTTATATTTTCTCACTTTTTCTCGGAAATTTGAGAGCTTTTTTTCCGGGAAAGATCAAATAAGAAGATAGAGTAGGAAAATAAAAGTGACTATGTTTCTATTTTCTCTCTGTTTCTTAGAAAGTTGAATTTTTTTTCCCGGAAAAGATCAAATAAGAAGAAACAGTAGGAAAAAAAACTGACCCTGTTTCTATTTTCTCACTGTTTCTTAGAAAGTTGGAAAAAAAATTTCCGGGGAAGATCAAAGAAGAAGATAGGGTAGGAAAAAAAAAACTGACTGTTTCTATTTTCTGTTGAAATTTTTTTTAACGGGAAAGATAAAAGAAGAAGAAGAAGAAGAAAGAGGAGAAAAGTTTTCGTACTTGTTACCGAGCAAGCTATGGAGTTTGATGATGATTTCATCTTCTTCATCAGAGAAATTGCCACGTTTAAGATCAGGACGAAGGTAATTAATCCATCTAAGTCTACAACTTTTACCACAACGTAACAATCCGGCGGATTTAGGGAGAGAACGCCAACAACCTTCACCGTGATTGCGGATGTAATCGATGAGACGTTGATCTTCATCTTTAGTCCAAGCTCCTTTGTTTGTATGAGCTTTCTCACAACAAGGAGATCTTCCCATGGTTGTGTAAGAGAAGAAGAAGAAAGCAAAGATGTGAGGAAGATGAGTTTGGGTTTATATAAAAGGAGATGACTTTGACTAAGTTTGGTACATATACATGTGATTATGTGTATGAGAGAGAGAGAGGTTGTCTTGCTTTGCTGTGTTTTGTGTGGGGAATAGGTAGGTAAGCTTCT
>VBRH01000428.1:34692-46013 GCA_014578085.1 Cardamine resedifolia | reverse complement strand
GAAAACATTATATCATACCAACATTAATATCAATGGGTCTATACATACCTCACCACCCATCCTTACAACTACAAAAAAAAATCATCACATCCCCAACAAAACAATTTCGACTTTGAAAGCACAAACAAATTATTAAACAACAAACACCAATCAGAAAAAAAAAAGAGAGAGTAATAAACACAGCTAAACTCTAACTTACAGTTTGAGAAGAGAACGAATCACTTTTTAATTTAAGCTCGTTGTGACCGTCTTTGTCCTCTTGCCACAACCATTTTGGACAAAACCTCTTCAAGATACTCACAACGGTCTCTATGGTTTTCGATCCATATACATAACTGTCTTATTGCTTCTCTTTTCTCTTCTCCTAATCCCAACAATGTCTCTTTCAACTTCTCCTCTTCTCTTACTTTACCTTCAAGCTTCTTCTCCATCTCTTCCTTCTCCTTCTCCATCTCTTCTTTCACCTTCTTCATCTCTATCACACACTTTTTCGCCTTCAAAGACATCTTTGTTGCTTCAACTACCGTTTCCTCATAGCTTCCGTGCTTCTCCTCAAGTTTTTCAGAAAGGGATTGGAACCGGTTTAGTATTGTCGAATTCACTCTCTCTGATATCTCTTTGATCAAACCGCGATATGTTTCGTGGGTCATTGCGATCTTCTCCTCAAGCAATGCTTGTTCCTCTAAATGCTTAGCTTCTATTCTCTTCAATTCTTCTTCTTTCTCCACTAACACTTGTTCGGTTACTCTCAGTTTCTGGTTAGACAAACGGAGTTTAACCTCGATGTTACTCGTTTTCTCCATCAAACTCTCAATCTCTTCTCCTTTCATCTCTACTTGGTTACGTAGACTCTCCATCGCCTCTTCGAGATCTTCAATCTCGCTTTCCCTCGATGTCACATCTTTACCCGTCTCTTGCATTCTCCTCTCTGTCTCCTCCAGCTTTGACATGTACTCTTCCAACATCTCTCGGGCTTGTTTGTAGTCATCTGTTAGCTTCTTGATAGTTGCTTCTCGTTCTTCGAACAAACCGTTGATCTGCTTGTGTTCTTGGCTCAGCGTATTGTACGCAGCTTCTTGCTCTAACAACGCTTTCTGCACATCGTTTATCTGATTCAGTAACACTTTTTTTTCTTGCTTCTCTCTCTCGTGTTCTGCTTCGGTTTCGTTCTTTTGCCCCTGTAGACGGTTATTTTCTTCCTGTGTACTCTCGTGATCTTTCACCTTATTCGCCATCTCATCTTTTAGATCAGTAATCTGATTCACATACTCAGAAGCTTCTTGAGTCTTCTTCTCAAGATCTGCTTCCAATCCATCTCTCTCTTTCTTCACATCTTCTAGCTTCTGATTCAGATCAGATTCTGTCTCTCCAGCAACTTCCAGTTTCTGATTTAGTTCTTTGTTCTCACTTGTTAACTTCTCAGCTTCTAGTCTCAAATTACCACAGATCTCTTCTGATTCTTTTAACTTGTTCAAAATCTCTTGGTGCTCTGAGTCCACAGCTTCTTTTTCTTCATCAGTTGTTGCTAACTTCCTTCTCAGATCAGCAATTTCAAGATTTGCAGCTTCGATCTGTTTCTTTACCGACTCTATGTCATTCTCAGCCCGCCCGTTTCTCTTGCTCTTCTTATCTGAATCCGAGTCTGAGCTTGAAGAAGAAGAGCTCTCATTCTCTCCTTTCCCATGAACTTTTTTCCTGATCTCACCCGTTAGATCATCGTATTGGCGATACAACGACTCATACTCTCTGTAGAATTCCTTGATTAATTCTGCAACCTCTACTCTTTTGGATTCATCTTCCTCAATATCTCCACTCTCAACAATTCCCAAGATTTTCTTCACTTTTTCATCTATTTCTGCATTGTTGATAAAAAAAGTGTTCTCTTCATTTAAAACAAGTCCAAAACCAAAAAGATCTATAGATTTTACATGAAAACATAAAGTAAAGTAAAGTAAAAATTTACCAGTTTTTGTTTCTTTGAGCAAGTCATTATTGTCAGGATGAAAATGAGGCTCAAAGAAAGATTTCAAGGAGTCTGTAATACTATGCTTTCTCATTTCTTCTTCGGTCTTTCCTGCAATCAAAAGGCACTTGAAAAGTTCGATATTTGGAACTAAAAAGTCATCTCCAGAACATCTACAACTCCATCAAGCACGATCTTTACTTTGCACAACTTCACAGAGAAGACATGTGAGAAGAAAACAATTAGCAATATTTAATCGAAATAGATGCCATCATTTTCATGTTTAGTAAAATATTAAACTAAAATTAGTCAACTAAAATTAATTTTTGGAGGTGATTTTCAACTGGATGGTAACATGAATGAAATAAAGAAATAAATGATTCAATTAGAGCCTGACATGACCAAACAAATAGATACTAGAACTACAATATTTAAATTTAAGTAATATCTGTTAATAGAGAAAAAACAAATCCAGTTTGAGGTATGAAACTAAAAGAAAAATAAACATATCCTTCAAAATCCAAAGTCAATCTCATACCAATTTATTATATTTTTTTTACTGATTACAAACTTAAATATCCATAAAAAAAAAACTTAAATATCCAAATTTGCTAATCAATTTTAGCAAAAGGTCTAATCTGAAATGAAAAAAAAAACATCCAAAATTGGCACTATTTTTAGAAGATTATCTCTTAAATTTAATATAATAATTTGTTAATTGTGGTACTAATACTCAATAAAAAAATTATTAGCTCTTGATTAAGAAAATGTAGAAGTAATGGCTGGAGAATGCAGTGGAGCCACCAGAGCAACTTTAGGGAAATGGAAAACAGAAAGCACAGAGAATGATAAAAAAGACAGCTATCATATGAGTTGTTTCTTTTATTTCTGTCTATATTATGCAGACTTTGATCTAAAAAAAAGAAAACAATAATACAGGTCCAAATCTTCTAAAAAAATGTAATAAGGTACAAGTAAAAAAATTAGTAATTTGAAACGAAGATGCTAAATGCAATGAGTAATTTTTGAGTTTCATTTACCTTTCGGTCATGAAGAGATCCAAATCGAGATTTACTGGCTTTGACTGTAGGATAAAAGCTTATAAGCAAGCCTATAACATAGATTCAAAGTAGATTAATTATATAGATATTAATCAATCCAATCAAATGGTAATTAAATAAAACAATAGTGAGGTCTTTTTTTATCAAAGAACTTTGATTAGTGAATCAAGCCTATAAACTCTATATAAAAATCAAGAATATAACCAGATTTAGACTATAAACTCTGTATAAAAATTCAATCCATAATTACAAACTATACAGAGACTTCGATATAAACTAAGTCGTAAAGCTATACCGATCAAAGAATTAGTATGAGCTAAGTACTTCGAATGGAAGATCAAAACTAGCTTAATCATCTCTAATTCACTTGTGATCGGAGATATTACCTGAAAAAAGGAGCTCCGGTGAGTCGGAAACTGAAACGGAAGCGAGAAAAAAAAAAGCGAAAAAATTAGAAGAGATTTAGAAAAGTTTAGTGTATGCAATAAATGACAAGACCAATGAAATAAATTCAATTAAAACCGACGAAAGAAAGACACGAGAAAAGCCCCTTCCCTTTAGTGTTTATTACCATTTTTGCCACTGACTCTATTCCGCTTCACAGCTGGCATTCTTCAAAATTCTCGTCAAACCGGTCAAAGTATTTAGATTTTGACTTTTATATGACAAACCACATTGTTATAGTCAAAATAATTCCACACAAATATTTTTTACAACAACATGAATCCACGATCTTACAATACGATATATAATATTTTGCAAGATGGGTTAATGATAAACAAATTAAAAAAAAAAAAAAGAAGAAAAACAAAGTGGATCCAAAAGAGTTGAATTTTTTTTAATTTAAGGTTTTATGATCAACCTTTAAGATTGATTTCTTGATTTCATCGTATCGATCTCGTTGATAATCCATAAGAATACAGAGCTGTCTTATGGCTTCTCTCTTCTCTTCTCCTAAACTCAACAACTCAACTTCTCGTCCCTTCAACTTTATCTCAAGCTCTTTGATTCTCGAATCAAATTTGCTCAAAGCCTTTGCTAGAGTCAGCTTCTCTGTTCCTTCTTCCGCAAGCTTCTTCTCAAGCTTAGATAACTTCTCCTTCAACAAAGTTTCTTGAGCTTCTCTGCATTCTAGCTTCGCGTTTAGAGTCTCTAACTCACTCTTCTTCTCACGCACCCAAAGCTTCGCTGAATCAATATCTTTCACTAATCTTGCAACTTGGTTCGTGTCTTCCTTTGCTTCTTCTAGCTTCTGCATGGATCTCGAGTACCCTTTTTCCGAAACTTCTTTGATTTTCCTGAAATGGGTTTCGAAAAAGATCAAACTTTCTCTATTTTCTTTGTTTTCTTGAACCATGTCTCGTGTTTTGATATAGTCGTTCTTGCTTTCTAAGTGTATTTGTTCAGCTACATGGATCCTTCTGTATAGTATCCTTATATGATCTTCAATCTTCATCCGAAAATCTTCAGCTAATTCTTCCATTTTCCTCTCTAAGGCATTTGGATTCAGTTTCGAATCTCGGCTTGAACCTAATGACCAACGTTTTGATTGCTTAAGATCTTCAGAAAACTTGTCAATGGTGTCTTTTTGTTCTTTGATAAGTCTCTGTTGATCCTTGATTTTCGTCGATAGCCTGCGATAGAAGAAACATAAAAGACCTAAAATCTGAATATTGAAAATCAAAACGTTCTTGTTTATTTACCTGCCAATAATATCGTCTTTTTCCTTAACCAATTTCTTATGATCAGAAACTTGAATGTCAAGTTTCTTGCTTGCATCTTCCATTGCATCAGCATTCGTCGTCTTCATCTCCATATGTAATGAATCAAGCTCTGCGATTCTTGTAAGCAGCTTCTGGTTTTCTCCTCTAAGATGGTCAATCTCTTCATTGAGTCTATTCCTCTCTTCCTCTGTTTCTTCTTTAAGATTCTTTAATTGCATCTCTGTCTCTGTAACTTCTTCATCTTTCTTCTCCAAATTTGCTTCAGATTCATCTTTCTGCTTCCGCAATGATTCAATCTCATGTTTCATACCAGTTACCAGATCCATCAATCCCGTAACACGATCTTTCTCCTCGACTCTCTTAACTTCATAGTTTCTAGCCAATTCCGCGTTTCTTGCGCGAAGGAAACCGATTTCTTGTTCTAAATTTTTCAACTGGCCCTTCAAATCTTCGATCCTCGATGTTAAACCTAACTCACTGTTCCCAAACTTGTTCACAAGTGTTGATATTTCATCTCCTTTCTCTTTCAAAACCAATTCCAAACCAGAGATTTGAGATCTAAGCCCTCTGTTCTTCTCTCCTAATTGCATACTTTCACTAGCTTTCATCGCAATCTCTTCTTCTAAATCTCTCTTCCGATCGCACTCAGCTTTCGCATCACCTAGCTCTCGTTCTAGCTCCTTCACACGCAAAGTCAGTTCTCGTTCTTTCTCTTCAGCTTCATTCCTCAATGCTTCAAGCTTGCTTTGTAGCTCAGAAGGTTCACTTACTTCCTCAACAACATTCTCTATTTCCTCCGAATAGTAATATTCCAAATCCGAACTCGATGAAGCAATAATACGCGATTTGCCTTTTCTTCCACTGCCACCGCTTTTCGGATCTAAGTCTTGTTGAAAACCATCAAAAAGAGAATAGAGAGACTGACAGTGCTCTTGAAGATCGTTAACAATCCCTAAAAGCTCTCTCTTTGAATCCTTTGGAATTCTGTTTTTGGCTTGGATAAACCTTAAAAGTCTTGAAACTTTCTTCTCCACTTCTGCAGAAATAACAAGAGAACTAACAAAACCTTACATAAAAAATTTTCAAAGACGGAAATAATAATCCCCATTGAGCGTCAATTCAAACAAATCTTACCTGTTTTTGCTCGTTCCATTTCTTACAATCCTTGTTCTTGCCTCTGCATTTGAACCTTACCGAACAAGAAATCTCAATTAAACGTCCTGCAAATGCACAAAATATCGAGAATGTTAAGTATCATGTTCAAACATATATAGTCGAAAGAAAAATTTTGTCATTATTATACATGAAATTCATCTTTGAATTGATGGGGAAAATAACGTATGTATCAAGTTTTTTCTTGTAAAATTGAATTGTACAACTTTTTTTTAATAACTTTTTCCTCAAGAAAGCTTCCCAAAAAAACTGAAATTTGGAGAATATATTGGTTTTAATGATTTCAGGTAACGATTAATCTGGAAATCAAATCAAAACAAAGAGACCAACATTTCTTCAAAACATCGATCTCGACCAGAAAGATTGGAAAAATGGATTCCATAATTTACCTTGTTTTCGCAGCAAAACCACAAGTCTTAAAATTGTCCCAAAAAATATTACCAGGTAAACGTGAAATCGAAAAGTCGTTTTCTCCGCCGTCCTGGAAATGCTGAAACCAAACGATGATTTTAAATCTAATTTTGATTTTTTAAATTAGAAAGAGAGAATTTTAGCAGAAAGAAAGAGCAATATTAGAAGTTGTGATAAGAAGCAAAAAAAAAAAAAATCAATGGTTTGTTTTTGTCTTCCTTAACCACAAGTTATGGTTTAAGATACAGATCCGATCAGACCGGAATATCTACAAATTATGTCATAATAACACACTTCAAATAAATATGTTCTTGGCAGTTAAATCCAACTAATTCCTGTTAATTTCCCTCCAAAACTTTCTGATATTCCATCTCTAAGCCTTTCTACTTCATCCCATCTTCCATATCTTGCATACGCATTAGAGAGCATAACTTTGTAAACACTTCTGCTCTCTTCTTCACTCTCGCATATCTTCTCTGCTACAACTTCAGCCATATGAGTGTTCTCATGAGCTTCACAACATGACAATAATGCTCCTAAAATTCCTGAATCAATCGGTTTTCGTAATGACATTACAAACTTAAATGCTTCTTCTAGTTTTCCAGCCATTCCCATTAGCTTTACAATGTAAACATAATGCTCTGTTTTCGGCTCAACACCAAACTCACTCTTCATTCTCTTGAAGATCTCTTGACCTTTGTTTAAAAGACCTGAATGGCAACAAGTACAAAGAAGACCAGAGAAAGTGATCTCGTCGGGTTTCAATCCCATCTCAAGCATCTCGCTAAACTTTTCAAACGCAGTGGAAGCAAAACCGTGCAAGCCAAGACCCAAAATAACGGTGTTGAAAGAAACAATGTTTTTCTCTGGAATCCCTAAGAAAAGAGTCATCGCGGAATCCAAAAACCCACATTTCGAGTACATGTCTATGAGAGCAGAGCACACCTTTATATCAGGTTCTAGTCCAAGTCGAATAGCATAACCGTGCACTTGTTTTCCGAAGACTGGATCCGATAACTCAGCACAAGACCCTAATACAATCGTGACAAGAACACAATCTGGCTTCTCACCACTTATTCTCAGCTCATTAAACAGATACAAAGCCTCCTTGTGATTACCGCATTTCGAATAACTAGTTATCAAAGAAGAACACGCAACTAAATCAGGCTCAGAGATGCTACTAAACACACTACTAGCAGAAGCTATGCACCTGCACCTCGAGTACATGCTCACTAAAGCACAACCAACATAAGAATGAGAATCTAGATTGATTTTCAAACAAAAGCCATGAACGGAGCAAGCAATAGGTAACAAACTAGGATCAATCAAACTAGTCATCAAGTTTACCATTGTATAACAATCAGGTTGATGTCCTCGATGTCGCATTAAGTTAAACAAATTGATTCCTTTATCCCAAAATCCACAGCATCCATATCCAGAAATCATAACATCATATAAAGCAACATCTGGCTCTGGTATTGAAAGAAACAACTTACTTGCTTCAACAATAAGACCAGCTTTTGAATAAGCTTTAACAATTGCACTTCCACAAATTTGATCAAATCCAAGGCCAGATACAATTGCAACTCCATGAACACACCTCAGTCCCTCGGTAATATCGAAACTATCAGAGAAGCCGCGAGCTAAGCACGCATAGGTGAAGTTATCTGGTTTGGTATCAGAACTCAGCATCCGAGAGAAAAGTGACAAAGCAGTACTAAGTTGATTAGCTTTAGCATATGCTCGAATAACAGAGTTCCAGAGGAAAACGCTTCTCTCAGGAAATACGTCGAACAGTTTGCGAGCAGACTGAAGATCATCGTTTAACGCATAGAGTCTAACAAGTTGCGTCGCGAAATACGGGTCACGCGCGAGTTTAGACTTGGAAACAAAGCTATGTAGTATCTGGGTACTCAATTTCGTTTGAAATTTCCTCGAGAACTCATAGATAACCAAACGAAATTGCGTCTGCGAGGACATTTCCGGTGCTATAGCAAGCTCCGATCTTTAATCGAGCAAAACCTTCCAAACACAAAAGCTCCAAAACGGAATAAGACTATAAGCGAAGAAGGTAAACAAAGCTCTTGTTTTCCAAAAAAAAAATGTAGACTTGCAGAAAGCTACAGAGAAGTATCTAAAGAAAGTAAAATTTACACATTCAAAAAAAAAGAAAGAAAAAGGTATTTAAAGGATTGCACAAAAAAAGATTCTTGCAAAAACAAGAAGTAAGTTTCAAAAGCTATGTAAGCTCAGAGTCTGAAGCAGGACCAGAGAGTTGTCTACGTCTTCCATGGCTCAAAGGACTCATAGGACTCAAAGGCAATAAAGTATCCTTCTTTGCTTTGCTGCTTCTTCCAAATGGACTTAGTGGCGATGACACTTTCGTTGCTGATCTTGGTTTTATAGGCGATGATCCTGAAGATCGTAAACCTGAAATTCAAAGGATTAATCTTTTTGGTTTGATCCATTCAGAGCTTTAAAACTGAATAAAATTTATCTGACCTGAGATTGAGTTTCTTCTAAGTTTGACAGTGTCACTGCTTTTCTTTAAAGCTGAAGTCTTTTTGATTGGAGCTTCTGAATAAACTGATCTTGTATCTGAGTATTCAGATATTGTATCTAAGCACAATGACTTTGTATACATTGGCATTGTTGGTGGATCTTCAACTACTGAAACGCTTTCGGAAACAGTTTCACCTGTTTCTGAATTCTCTTCTTTGTTGAAGTTTGGACTCATCTTCTCTTTCTCTGCAATCCTGTATGAGTAAAGCTGGAACGGTATTTGTGTCACGGATTCCTCGTGAGACCCTGACTCCATTGAGAACTTTCTCAAGAATCTTGCTTCTAAGTCCCAACAATCAACAAGTGGAGTTTGGATTTGAATGTGACCGTGATCCGGATTCACAACTAGGAACTTCTTGATGTAGCGGAGGATCCTGCAAATCGACGAGAATGTTGGACGCTGACTCGGTTCTGAATGCCAGCACCGTTTGATTAAACTAACGAGGTATTTCGGCGAAGGGAATGGGAAGAGAGGTCTCTCTCCCATTCTAATGTTCCTAGCCATTTTATCGCCTTGAAGATGACTATCTTCAAATGGAACTTTACCAGTTATAAGCTCGAAACACACCATAGCAAAGCTATAAACATCAGCTTTATGTGTAAACTTCGATCTCGGAGTTGTACCTTTGAGATCTTGTTCCATCTCTGCTAAAACTTCAGGTGCATACCAAATAACAGGATCAGGAGTGGTTGGTCTCGAGGAAGCCCGAGTAAAAGACTGAGTTTTGACTGAGATCAAACCGAAACCTGAGATTTTCGCGTGGAAATAACCTTCGGTGTGACTTCTCTCTTTCAAAAGAATATTCATGGGATTCAAATCTCCATGGAAAATCTCATTTGAATGAAGATACTCCATCCCTCTCGCGATTTGAAGCATTATATCTATGACAACGGGAACAGAGAAGAGATATCTTCTTCTAGGTCCACAATTCTCCTTCATGTAGCTTTTCAAATCTTTGTGCATTAACTCCATTACCAGAGAACATTCTTTCCTTTCTTCATCGTAGAATCCGCATAAGTACTGAAGTATATTCGAGTGACAAAGCGATAACAGAGAAGAAATCTCTGCATTTAAGGGCTCAAGATCCCCGAAGAAATGTCTCAACACAAAACTATCCCCTAACCATTGAATCTCCTTGTACTGACCACCACCTCCTAATCTCCGCCTCACTTGGTAATCCTTAGAACCAAGAAGTATCGAACTCGGGAAAAGCTTACCGTTAAACTGTTCCAATCCTGTTAGCTTCTTCAACAGAAAATCAGCTAAACGCTTCTCAGTCTTCCCAATATCATCGCTCTTCGACTTTCTCTTCTCTTGTAATGCCTCAACTAGATTCCACCTATCTTCTCTCCATGAATGCTCAAACCGGCTACACAGATCCCTCGGAATCAAATACTGTTTCCCAAACCTCCATTGAAATAGCTTAGGATCATTCCACTCTCTATCATACTTTCTTGAAAACACAACTCTCCTCCTCTCCATCTCAGAAGGGTCAAGACCCGAAATCTCTCCAGCTGTCTCAATGGCTTCGATCACAGCAGGAAAGTAACAAAGCAAGTTGTGTATATGAAACTCAACACAATCTTTGTTCTGATGAAAGTTAATAACTTTGCCCCACCAATCTTTATTAGACATACAATTACGAACATACATTTCACCTTCTTTAAAAACTCTATAAAGCTCTCTTAAAGGCTGTTCAAGAGCTCTCCATTTAGTATGCTTCTCTTCAAGCTTCAAGTTATGTCTGATCTCTTCAGCAACGGTGTTGAAACCCAAACTGAAAATATCTAACAATAAACAACATTGTCTTTGGTTGATTAAGATATCATCTTGTAATACCATTAAAGCATTTAAGCTTCCAAGAACCTCTCCGATTTGCCTGAATTGCTCCATCACAGGCTTTGTAAAAAACTTTCTCGAGTAAGTTTTATTTTGTCAAGGCTGGGAAAAAAAATAAAAAATATTCAGTTACATTTCCAGTTCCATGAAATCCTTTATAGATACGATTAATTATTCCAATATTAGGGGGAAAAAAAACCTGAAATGAAGATCCTTTTTTTTCTTCAAGGATCGATGAATTCTCTTGGAATATATGAAATCATAAAGTTGAGTAATCAAATCAAACCAAAACATCAACAATCTTCAACCTGAAAACCACCAAATAAATCCATCTCTTTTGTATAACTTCGATTTTTTTTTTTAAATCGATTTTAATATTAAAAAAAAAAAACATCGATCTTACCTGTATAACTTCGAATCAGAAGAAGCTTTAAAAGAGAGAAAATTTATTTCGTCTCCTCTCTTATGGATTGCTTCTAAATCCCTAGAAATTTTTTCCTTGAAGGTTTTCGCTGTCTCTCTGTAACGGTTTTGCAGAGAAAGCAGAAAATTTTTCCAGAAATTTTTTTGTTGGTTCAAAGTATTAC
>VBRH01000428.1:11325-34604 GCA_014578085.1 Cardamine resedifolia | reverse complement strand
TTTTTTTCGGTCCGCACTCTCTGGGAGCCATTTATGAAGTGTTCCCGCGAGTTTCGTCGTAATTATTTTATTAAATAATAATGTAATTAATTAGTTAGATTTATTACTATTATTTATTTTATTTTTGGTCAAAGTTTGATTAAATTTAAGGAAAAAAAGTAAATTAAGGAGTGGAAAGTTGTTTACTTGATTCAACCTTTATCCATTTGATAATTTTCTTTCCTAAAAACAACTAATTAATTAAAGCTGATGCTGACCAAAATAAAAATAACATTAAGGCTGATAAGTCTGTATTTTAATTATTTTACGCATTTGAATCATTGACCTTACAACTAGAATTTTGAATATTTAACAAAAAAAAAGAGTAAACAGAGGAAATAGCTGCTTTAGGCACCAACAATATATTAATTTATTAAAGGCATTGTTTCACAGAAATTTGTCTTAGTGTAGTGGTTAAATCAGCATCTTTTTGTTAATGTTGCCAAGTTCAAGTAGAAGGAACTACAATTTTTTTTTGTCTTAGTGTAGGTGTTTTTTTTTCTTAAAATGCTTAAGTTTTTTTTTTATATATCATCAATGTTTTGATTTGCTTCAGACATCAAATAATTCCGGACCGGGCCTGGGTCCTGGGATTGATCATCTTTTGGCATGTTGCTTAGCTTGGTTCGTTAGTATTTCTTCTCTCATGTTGCTAAACCACAAGTTCTTCTTTTGTTGAGTGAGTTCCCCATATTCTTCCTCAAGTTATCGTGTTTGGCTTCTTTGTATCATTTTCGTATCCTTTTTTACTTAAGTTTGTTTCAATAGTTTTTTTTGTTTGCTATAGTTGTTCTTATGTTGTATTTTCTCCCCTTATAACACTTCCGCAGCGTTTTAATAGAATAACCTTTATAAAAAAAATGCATAGACAAACACACGCAATATCTTACTATCTTATCAATAATATATACACATGTTTTTTTTTCTTTCAATTCATCCAATAGAATTCTATAATATGTCACTTTTAAAAACAATTAACAATACTTTTACTTAAAAGAAGAACATTTAATTTAAAAATACATATATGGGTTAATAAAATTTAAAGTTGGTCAAAATATAATTAATAAAAATTAAAGTAAATATCAAAATATGTGATGTTAGATTGTAATTCAATAAGTATATCTCAAAATAAATTTACTTTAAATCATATAAATTTTAATTTAAATAAAAATGATAGATCTATTCTGATTTGGTCGGGAGGTTTCAACTTTCAACTAAGCAAATGTGTACTTTTTGAACTTTCAACTAAGCTTTTTGAGTTTGGTGTGATTGTTGTTCCTTCTCGTCTTGTGTTCCTTCGTCCCAGGTTCATTGGTTCTCCTTCTCTTCGGGTTACTAGACTTTCGCTTGGTTTGGTCTTGTTTAGCACGAGGGTTTGGACCGTGTGGTGAATATTTGAGGGTTAGCAGGGTTCTCCGTGGTGAAGCTTGGTTCTTATTGGGGCAAAAGACATTGTCTAAGTTTGGTTTCTTCATTTGGCTTGCTATGGTTCTTGGTGATTTAGTATTATGTTGGTGGGATCGTTGCTAGATAGTAATTCTTCCAATCCATACGACTTCTAATTCCACAGCCTCGGAGATTTATTGACATCATGTTTTATCTACGGACAAGTGAGGCGTTCCATCTTCCTCATTGTTTGATCTCCATCTTGTCAATTGAGTGCATCTTTGAGATATCCTTCTAGTATCCTTTCTTATTTATAAGTTCTTTCTCTTTTAGCTTTCTAATGTTGTTATTTTGTTATTTTCACCATCTTGTAATCTCACCTCTCATTGCTTTTTAATAGAATGATCCTTTATAAAAAAGAAAAAAAAACGGTGTACTTTATCCCCAAAGGCGTTGATGAGGGTGAGTAAGTGGAACATCTGCACATGGCCCAAAATTTTTTGGATCATTTTTAAAGTCCAAATTAAAAAAATTAGGGTCCAAATAAAAAAAAAATAAGTATAGAAGAAGGGCCAAATTTTTTTAGTTATCATATTACCTTCAAATTTATTAGACCGCCTTTGTTTATCTCTATATACCTTTTATTGTGGGTAAAGAGCATTTTCTTTTGCGAGAAAAAAGGAGAATAATTCTAGAAAATGTTCGACTTGATTAGTGGTAAAAATCGAACATTGAAAATTACTTACGTTTCAGTAAACGAAAAAATATAATAAAGATTATAAACATAGGCATTTTTAATTACAAAACCGGAACTAAAAAAAATTTACCGAATCAATTTTTTTTCTAATCCTATTCAATATGGTCCAGATCAGATAACCGGACTCAAAAATAATCATTTTGTCAAAGAAAAAATAAATGAAAACAAACATGTTAGTATATGGCCTTGAATTACAATGATTTTTAGAGTGGTATTTGGCTTTAGATTTTTCAAAAATCTAATTTATTGTCATTCATGCTTTTGGAAAAAGTGGATTCCCTATAAAATATGGAATCTGGATTTTGATGGTTTTCCCACATTTATGAAGAGAATCTATAATTCCACTTATATGAGTTTTGAAGAGATTTTCTACTGATATCTACACATTTTGCATCAATTATACATTGGTTTTTAATTGTTTTCTTCGGCATTTCGCATTACATATTACCATAAGTATGCATTTAGTCTTACATTCGCGTGTGTCGCATTCCAAGATCATATAGTCTCATTTTTATCATTTTGCATGCATCTTGAGTCCATTTTAGGTGATCGTGAGACTTGGAGCTTGGAGGAGGAGATTCGGGACAAGCGAAATGAGCAAGAAGCGGATTCTACGAAGATTTACACGCCGTAGCGGTACCCCACCACCATGCGCCGACCGCCATGCTCAGCACACATACCTTGAAGACTATCGTTTCTGGTGCAGCGAGTAGCGGTCGATAGACCGCCAAGACCCTACCGCCACAGCTGGACATGCTGTCGGTAGCGGTACCCTACCGCCGGAGAAGGACCGCCAGGAATTGCAGAAACTGTCTGTAGCGGTATCCAACCGCTACAACCGGACCACCATGACGAGCTCGACACGCCCGGTTGACCGCCACGAGCTGCACTTTTAGTTTCTTTTTGGATCCGATCCAGTTTGTCCCGGGTCGACCCGTTACGAATTTGGCTTAGTATAAATAGCCTTTCAGACCAAAATAATGACACACTTTACTTTTTCAGAATTTTTCCCTTTCTCTCTTAGTTTATCTCTCAAGAATCTTGTTGAATCTTTACTTTTTAATCATTACAAACTTATTTTCTCATCTCAAAAACTTCTTCTAATAAGATATTCTAAACTTTTTTGTTTGTGATTTTCTATATGTTGATTATGTGTTTTTCATCTTGTTTACTCTGTCTTTTCTCTACAATTATGTTTGAGTAGTTCATTTGTTAGGTCAGGGTTCAAAAAGGGGATTCATGATTTATTGAATTAGACACAAATAAGGGTTTATCTTATGATCTTTTCATCTATTGTTGACCTTATTGCTTGAACTAGAGTAGCTAACTAGTTTCTGATTCATTGATTGTTTAAGCTCATCAAAAGTGTTTGTTTAAAAGCTTGAAAAGAACATAGATGAGCGGTATGTCCTTAGCCAACGAAAGCTGATGTTAAGGCATTCCGTGAACCGATCAAACCCGCTCGTTAATGCTTGTTTACGATCTTAAGTTCAAACGACGGTTTAGATACTTAAATTGTTAGACAAAGTAATTGAGGCCACGAAAGTGGATTGATTATTCATTCATGTTTGAGTTTAAGAGTGATGTTTATTTATCCTCTGAATAATTGGCTAATTCGTGATCGTTGAATTCCCGAGAAGAACCCTCGACCAAGCACTCTTTTAATCGTCATTTAAACCGTTTTAATTTTGCTTTTTTTTCGTTTCACATTACAAATTATCAACCACCATATTGTCTTAGCTTAATTTCATTTCCTAAAGATATCGTAGTGTAACATTTGGTCCTTGTGGATTTGATCCCTAAATTTCTACAATATTTGTTGTGCACTTGCAGTAGTTTATAGGGTTAAAACTATGTGTATCATCTACATCAAAAATCAAAAACCAAAAAATCAAAAACCAAAAATAAAAAACAAGCGAAAACCCACTAAAATCTATCAAAACATTCATGGCCTATGTTTCTCAAAATTGAATTTTCGTTGAGAGGGGCTCACCAAACCGGACTGAATTTTCACATCTCCGGTACAAAACTACGATAACTAAATCGAACCGCTTTAGTTTTCTGTTAATAAAATGAAATTTATTTCTTTAAATGTAACAAAATATCTCTGACAATTTCCAAGGCCTTTCCTGGAAATTTACCTCTCCTGGTGAAACTGAAAAACCGTCGATGCTTCTTCATCTCTCTCACCACCACTCTCATTGACTTGACTTTGGCCTTACTCGTCAATGGCTCTCTTCGATCTTTCTCAAATCGATTCGTAAGGTTTCTTCTTTGATCGCGGAGAGATATATCTCGAATTTGTGAAATTTCAATTCATCGAAACTGTTGATGGACACTATTGATGGATTCGCCGATTCATATGAAATCAGCAATACAAGCAGCACTAGTTTCTTCGCCGCCGCACCAGCTCCTACAGATTCATCTACTGTTTATCCTCCTGCCGCCGATATATCGGCTCTGCAACTTCTCTCCAACAGCCTCGAATCTGTTTTCAACTCGCCGGAATCTTTCTACAGCGACGCTAAGCTTGTTCTCTCCGACGGCCGTGAAGTATCTTTTCACCGTTGTGTTCTCTCAGCGAGAAGCTCCTTCTTCAAAAACGCTTTAGCCGCTGCCGCCGAAAATTCCAACAACACCGCCGTGAAGCTCGAGCTGAAGGAGATAGCGAAGGATTACAAAGTCAGCTACGATTCCGTAGTGACTGTTTTGGCGTATGTTTACAGTAGCAGAGTGAGGCCACCGCCGAAGGGAGTTTCTGAATGCGCTGACGAGAATTGCTGCCACGTGGCTTGCCGGCCGGCGGTGGATTTCATGTTGGAAGTTCTTTATTTAGCTTTCATCTTCAAGATTCCAGAGTTAGTTACTCTGTATCAGGTACTACAACTTAAAAGCTACAATATCACTTTTTATACAATCAATCATAAAGTTATATATTGAATACATTTTTATATGCATTTGCAGAGGCGTTTACTAAATTTGGTAGACAAAGTTGTTATAGAGGACACTTTGGTGATACTCAAGCTTGCTAATATCTGTGGTGAAGCATGTAAGAAGCTATTTGATAGATGCAGAGATATTATTATCAAGTCTGATGTAGATATTGTTAGTCTTGACAAGTCCTTGCCGGAACATATTGTCAAACAAATTATTGAAATCCGTAAACAGTTTGGTTTGGAAGCACCCGAAGTAGAGAAACATGTTTCCAATATACTCAAGGCACTTGACTCAGATGATGTTCAGCTTGTCAAGTTGCTTTTGACAGAAGGTCATACCAATCTTGATGATGCGTATGCTCTTCATTTCGCTGTTGCGTATTGCGATGTGAAGACTGCAACGGATCTACTAGACTTGGAGCTTGCTGATGTAAACCATAGAAATCCGAGGGGATACACGGTGCTTCATGTTGCTGCGATGCGGAAAGAGCCACAGTTGATACTATCTTTGTTGACGAAAGGGGCAAATGCATCGGAAACATCTTCGGAAGGTAGAACTGCGCTCTTGATCGCAAAACAAGTCACTATGGCGGTTGAGTATAATAATTTTCTGGAGCAATACAAGCATTTTCTTAAAGGCCCACTATGCGTAGAAATACTAAAACAAGCTGACATACGAGTTCCAATTCCTAGAGATGTTCCTCCCTCTCTTGCAGTGGCTGCTGATGAACTGAAGTCGAGGCTGCTTGATCTTGAAAATAGAGGTATCTCTTAACTCTTATTTCTTGATTTTATTTTTCACATATGTTTGGATCTAGTATCGTGTGCTCTGTTATGAAACCGAGTGAACTAAAGATAAACTATACATTGTGTCCACTGTCTAGTTGCATTTGCTCGACGTCTCTTTCCAATGGAAGCACAAGTTGCAATGGAGATCGCCCAAATGAAGGGAACATGTGAGTTCATAGGGTCTAGCCTCGAGCCTGAAGGTCTCACCGGTGCAAAGAGGACATCACTGGGCCTAAAGATAGCACCTTTCAAGATCCTAGAAGAGCATAAAAGTAGACTAAAAGCGCTTTCTAGAACCGGTATGGATTACTTCATCTACTCCTTTTTTATCAACAAAGAACAAAACTAAATGATCCATCTTTAAACATGGTTTTGTCACTTGTTTTTCTTTATTTTTGTATCATCAGTGGAACTCGGGAAACGCTTCTTCCCACGCTGTTCGGCAGTGCTAGACGACATATTGGAATCTGATGATTTGACTCAATTGGCTTTCGAAGAAGAAGACACTCCTGAGAACCGACTACAAAAGAGGCAAATGTTCATGGAAATACAAGAGAATGTAAGGAAGGCCTTTAGTGAGGACAAGGATGAATTTGGAAATTCGTCCATCACAGCTTCATCTTCTTCCACATCTAAATCAACTGCTGGAAAGAGGTCTACTCGTAAACTCTCTCATCGGCGTCGGTGAGTAATTTTTGATGTACCTGATTGTTACTGTTTGTGTCTATCGTTGGCCTCATAACAAATGTTGTAACATTTTGAACCAGCGATATTCAGATTTGTAATATAAATTTTTATGACAAATGGTTCAGTTTAGCTTGTTTTTCATCTACTGTATATTCAAAGCCTCGCCCAAAAATGTAATCAAAATGCATCTAAAGTGGGCATGAATGAATCCTAAGGAGCTTCTAATTTGGCCATTGCTACTGCATCATCCTCATCCTCGGTCTCCTCCTCCTCCTAACTTACTGATCTCATTTGCGATCATCACCTTTATAGACGAATTTCTTGAGGTGAGATCGATTTTAAACTTCCCAACTGTATTCACAGGTTGAAACAATGCACGTTACAGAGAAGAAATCATCTGTGAAGAAAAAAAAAACAATATGATCTTAAATCATACCAAGTCGCTCGAGGATGTCAGTGACCTGAGTCGGTCAGGAAATATCAAAACTATAGTTACACATCAATTTTCTAAGAGTATAATTCCATAACACAAGAAAGTTTTGTGATTCAAATCCTCACCGTCTTTCAAGATATCAACGATTGCATTTCTCAGCTCTGCATCACTAGGACGCACATTGGTTTTGTCTGTCTCTTTTCCTTTTCCTTTTACTAGATAACACAAACATGGTTTCAGAAAATATAAGAAGATAAAAGAAAGATAGATCAAAACTGATGATGACGAAACCTGGTTTCTCTACTGGTACAGATTTTGACTGCTCCTCAGTCCTTTGTGTCTTTGAGGATGCCTTTGGACTTGTATCACTCTTCTTCCGTTTTCCTGAGGACCGCTTTTGTGAAGCTTTCTTTGGTGGAATACATTGTTCTTCACATTGATCATCTTTATGAATTTTCGTTTGATAATAAAATGAGTATTCATATTGTTCTGAATCCTAGTGTCTTCACTAAAGCTATCTTTCTATCGAATGTATCCATTTTTTCCCTAAATTATACGATTCGTTTGAGATTAGAAACAAATGATATTACAATGCAACTAGTAGTGTCTATAAAACTGGCTTTAGTTCAGATTTTTGGTTAGTTAAGACTGTTAATTAAGACAAATTGAATTTAGGATTAATTAACTATCATCACCAAAATGCATAACTATCGAACAGCATTGACTTTCACAAACAAAAGCCGCAACATATATGTCTTCGTGACACTACCATTTTATAATCAAAACTGGTTTAATTCAACTAAATAGCTCGGTTGGTTCGACTCGAATCCATTTAAGATTTAACTTTCAGCTCTTCTTCTTATTAGGGCGAGGAGTAGTTTTGTGTTATGACTTACCTGATACGTTCGGTGGCGGTAGAATGACCGGAGGGAACAATGTCGGAACGCCAGAAGCTTCAGGCCAAGCTGATACTTCCGTAACAGTAGAAAAAGTGGCTGTGTAAGTTTCATATAACCGTTCAAGACTGAAACAGTCGTCTACATACTGCAAAGGATTGATTTTCAGCTTCTCGCAGACTGCAAGAGCGTGCAGACATGGAAACTTCCTCAACTGAAACTCTCCACACGTGCAGGTGCATTCGCTCAGCCGAACAATCCATTCATCCTTCTGTGACGTCTCTGTGACCTGAAAAGCACCTTTCTCTAACGGCATTATAATGCGAGTAATGGAATTTGTCACTAACTTTTCGAGCTGGTCCATGACAGGGGTGGTGTACATATCTCCACGCTTTACCCTACCACTGCTATCACAATGACCCGTGTAAAAAAACGATCTCATCTCATCAAACAGAAGCAGTGCAATCGCGGTCACTGGCAGACCAAGAGACTGAAAGCTTTCACAATTTGCAAACAAATTTTCTTTAATAATGATCATGAATCCGTATCTACAACCACTGTCATGAGCCAGAGCCCACTGATTTTTAGGGAATTGGTCTAACCATTTACGAGCTTCTGAGTTCTTCATTTCAATGTCCTTCATGTAGGAATCATATTCTTCCTTGTCACTCGTGGATCCAGCCTCATCCACAAGGTTCTTCAGGTAGTCGTCTTGAAAGACATCGTGGAAATAGGAGCACAGAGAATCCAGACAGAACCTGTGATAAGCCCATGGTTCTTGCCAATGGGACTCAGGTTTGTTAATAGCATTGAGTATGTCCGGGTGGGGGCTGGAGATGAGGCAAATTTCTTTCCTTTGTGTCACCTTCTCTCTGATTTCAGTGAGAAACCAACACCAACTATCTGAAGACACCTCTGTGGTAACCGCAAATGCAAGTGGGAAATAGCAATCATCAGCGTCCATTCCTGAGGCAATCATCAATTTCATAGGGTACTTACCGTTCAAGTCTTTGGTGTCCACTGTGATTAGAGGTCTACAGTGTTGAAACCCTTCAATGGACTGTGGAAACGCCCAAAACAAGCCGCGAAAGGATGCAAATTCAGGATTTGGAAAGAGATCGTACTGCCAGTCCACAAGTAGCCCATTAGATGACTGAAAAGCAGCCATTAATTTGGGTAATACTCTGAAACTCTGATCCCAATCTCCATATACTTTTTTAATCACTTCCTGTTTTGCTGCTCGCATCTCCGAAGTTTTAAGCTCAACGCCACATTTTTCAAACCACCAATTTATCAACTCTTCAATTGTTAGTGTGGGTTGTACCCTGATCAGACATTCAATCTCCTCTGCTACAAATTCTAAGTTGAAATTTCCTGGCTCTATAGGGCAACAAGTATGTGGACCATTAAACTTGATTATCTCCACAAGTCCGTGTTCTTCCATTCTAACTGCCCGAAGCGACCAGTTGCATTTCCATCTGATGCACTCAGATGTATACTCGTCCTTCTTGGTCTGTCTTACTACACACTTTTGCTGCCCTCTAATGGAGCACCAGTCCACCGCCTTCTTCAGCTCATCTCTGTCTTTAAAACACAATCCTACTCGCAATTCATGATCATCAACCCACAAACTGGACATAGAGCACAGATTTGAACCACTTGAATCAACACCATTATTAAGGCATGCATTTGCTGACGCCTCTAAGCCTGGCACATTCAAATTCTGGTCCGCACTGCCATTATCCTCAGTCAAATTAACCCCTTGCGCCACCCCATCCACACCCAAATTTGTATCCGTCATTTCTCTATCTCCATCTCCATGACTGATACCATTTCCAAAACCAGCATCTGCCACTCCCTGAACTCCCTGAACCTCTAACCCATTAACCCTCTCTAATTTAACAGATGGATGTGTCACATAACCAGTAGCTTCCTGGGGTTGTTGGGTCCTCTGTCTTTTCGATGAACAACCAGGATTTGCCAACAACGATGAACAAGCAGCAGGAACAACAACTCCATCAGATTTCACTTCCAAATACAACTCCACATCTTTAATAGAAGGATGATTGCTTGGAACCTCAAGCATTGTCTCCAAACTAGTGTCGTTCACCACGGGAAAATGCATATACGTAATCAGATCCGGTGAAACAACTACAGGATACCTACCGAATACTTTGAACTCTGATCTCTGCTTATCTAATCCAAAAATTGGATAAAGCCCATTGAACAATGTGCTTAGAGCAGTCTTTCGCTTAACTCTGATCTTTTTAGGAACGGATCCTTCATAGTATACGCCATTAGGACCATACTTAATACTAGCATTCTGGTAACACAACAACATAACCCTTTCTCCTAAGGTTTCCATCTCCATGAGCACAACACTCCTGCAATGAATTCAAAGAAAAATGTAAACTTTTTAGGCCTAAACTCCTAACATACAAAAACCCTAGCAAACTCCATATCTAAAAATAAAGGCTAAAGCTTTTTAGCTACAGAAGCAGATAACCCCCTTCTAAAACCATAAACCCTAAAACAGTGATACTCAAAAACTAGTAAGACTTACCTGAAAACAAAACAGAGATTCTCGAATCTGGTGTCGCAAAAAAGCTAGTAATATCACCTTTCTTTAAGGATTTCTCCGGTGATGTGGCCACTTGTCACCGGTGAAGAAGACAACTTACCTTTTCATTTGCCACGGAAGTCACAAATATCACAGCTTTCCGCCGGCAATGTGGTCACGGCGGAGGAAGCCACTCACAAATTTTCACAGCTTTTCAGTAAGTACAGAAAGGTAAAAAGAGAGTAGGGGAGTAAATAACAGTTGGGCCGAACTATAAAGCCCATTATAATATTGGCTGACTTGGGTCGAATTGAAAAAAGCTTATACGATAGAAATAGTGGAAAATCTCCGAATTTACAATTAAGGACTCCGAAATTCTTCTTTTCCTATTTATTGAACCATATGTTTCTTTTTCCTTCTGGAGATCCAACGGGACAAGTCATTGTGATTGTGAGGATGAAAACTAAGACTTGATGACATACATTTAATATTTATATTTGTGGATGTTAAAATAATTAAATCAAAGGATTCAACAAACATAATATTAAATTATGTTGAGCAAGTATACCTTTATTATTTGGTTATTTATGGTTTAAATAGATAAAATACAAATATGAAATAGTTGATTTTTACAAGCAAGAGAAATGTGAAAGCTGAGGAGAAAACATTCCTGAAGAGAGTATAAACACTAGAAGACCCACTTCTCCAATCAAAAAAAAAATAAGTCAACGTATCTTCGGTTTCTTATGTTTCAACATTTTGGGTTGGTAATACCACAAGACTTAAGACGAGAGCTAAGGACATTGCTATCGATCATACGGGTCTTGATTTCATTACACAAACATGGTTCTTGTTCTCTCAGATTCTGACAACATGTAGTTGACATCTCCATTCCACGAAGCATATTGTCAAAGCAAGTCTGAAATCTTACGTTTAACACATTTTTCTCCATTCATCATGATACCACCACTGGCGTCGATAACATCAGCTTTTGTCGGAAGAGGGAATGATGCCGAGAGCATGACGAATACGACTATCAATGCGACGGTCTTCATGGATATTTGTTTTCTTTTTAGATATATATATATATATATATATCTTTTCGCAAATTGTTTGGATTCCAATTAATTGTTTTCTCTAAGAAAAATTATGAGCATTTGTTTTGGTATTTATTGGATTATTAAGGATTTGTAAATCATTGAGAAAATGATAGATTTGTCATACGATAAGTGAAAGCAAGAGGAAGGAGAAAGGTGAAGTAGTGAAGTAATTAATTATTAATTCACTGTCACACTTTAATTAATTAAGATCTCATGGTTCCATATTTGTATGAATCTCATAAATTACTATATACGTTTAATTACAATAGAAAGTATTGAAATAACATGTATATCGAGTCTATTGACTATATATTGAGGATATTATTTATGTACAACTCAGAGAATTAAAATCGGATATTTATACGAGTTATATCATGTCATTTTAGTAGAAAAATAAACTCGACGTTAATTCAATAGCAACAAATCATCAACATAGACTTTGTTTGATGGTTAGTTTGTAATACAAATGTTTAGTTTATGAGAATTTAAAATCTCTTTAAATATATATTTTATACTTTTACAAAGTCATATTTGAATACAGTTTTACCCCTTAAATATAAGATTTACCCGAGAAAACAAGAATATCAAAAAGGATTTTCTATATATTGTGTTATTATTATCTTCAACAACTGGGGTAAGGAATACCACAAGAACGGAGATAGACGAAACCACGACGAGAGCCAAAGATCCTTTTATATTCAGGGGACTTAATGTAGCTACACAGACATGGTTTTTTCTCTTCAAGTTTCTCACAACATGTAGACGACATCATGAATCCACGACTAATGATGTCGAAGCAACTCTGGAGATCTTCTTCCACAACACATGCTTCTCCATTCCTCTTGGATCTACTGCCGCCGACAGCAATAGCTTTGGTCGGAACACAAAATGAGATGAAGAGTATGAAAAATGTGATAAGCACCAACGATACGGTCTTCATCTTTGCAGTTTTTTTAATTAGATATATATATATAGCAAATTCTTTGGATATATTCCTATTGTTTTCTATGAAAATTTTGAGACTTTGTTTTGGTATTTATTGGATTTTCGTTGTATGGCATTGCTTAATCCACGCGATTTACCTTGTTAATCATTCTGAACGTAATTAACTTTCATGCAAATGTAGTGTAAAGGTAATAAGGCTAAAAAACAAATAAGGCTAAATTTACGTTTTCCATATAATGTGTGCTCGTTACTTATCGAATAGTTAACGTCCATTGAACCTATTTCTAAGTTCAATTTTTTTTTTACAAAATATATCCTCCGTTTAAAAATAATTGTTGTTTTATCTTAATTTTTATTTTTTATTTTAAATATCGTTTTAGATTTTCAAGACAAATATTTGGTAAAAATTCTAATTTTATCTCTACTATTTTAATTCATTGACCAATATATTTTTTATAGAATATTATTTTCTTAATAAGTATTGAAAAAACCTCAAACGACACTTATTTTAAATCAGAGGGAGTATGTTTAAGCCGTTGAAATCAAGGATTAGAATATAGCGTAATTAATGACCAATTACACCATCTAAACGTATGTTTTCAGGTCGATCAATTAATAATGAGCATGTCGACAGCAATTAAGGTGAACATAATTAGTACTATGCAAGAGACTTTTAGAAATATAATTTTTACATAATTATTTTAGTATGTTTTTTCAATTGCAAGGAAAACAAAGAAAGGAAGCAAGAGAACAAAGATGACAAGGAACGTTTTGTTGTTTAACAAATGACAAAAAAAAAAAACATTAAAGAGCTTCAAACAAAGAGATACACAACATACGGATCTAACTTATTTCATGGAAGATCCTATGTGAACAAGTCCTCTCTCTCTTGCTGGATCAGAAGCCACAAGTTTTATCCCATTGCATATTTCTGAGTCCAGCTTCTCGCAGTAGACTCGTACTTAGCTCTATCGGTTTTATACATGTGAGCAATCTCTGGAACCAAAGGATCATCTGGGTTTGGATCAGTTAACAACGAACATATCGAAAGCAAAACCTACAAACTCACAATAGATTGGATTAAGACTCGTTATCGCCATTGTTATTGGTAAAAAGAGAGTTTTTTTGTTTTTACCTTGGATATGGTGAGTGCAGGACTCCATTGTTCTTTCAAAATGTCAAGACAAATGCTTCCGTTGCTGTTGACATTAGGATGAAACACTTTTGTCCTAAACGCAACCTACAAGGAAAACAAAAACAAAGCAGTGTAAATCTAAATTTTGATTCTCATTCAACCCAAAAACACAATTTTGAATGACTTCTAATTCAGTTTTATTAACCTTTGGTGGTTTGAATGGATAATCTGGAGGGAAGTGAATGGTGACGAGAAAGACTCCGCCCGCATAAGGACTATCAGATGGACCCATTATTGTAGCTTGCCAATGAAACATGTCTTCAGCAACGGGACCTTTAAAAGATTTTAAAATTGTTCATTGGAGACAAAAAAAAGAAAGCTTTAATCCATTTTAATTCCTGATAATATATAGCATTAATTCGAAAAACACACACACAACAAATAACATAATAGCAATGTCCTGAGAGTTCTCTAGCAGAAGAATGCATGAGTAGCTTTAGATTTCTTCTACAATACCGATTCGTCATACACTTCCACATTATAATAAGCAAAACAAGCGCATAAGAAACACGAATGTAATAGATAACAAACAAAGAGTGATCCGATATGGTGTTACGATAAATAGCAAAGAAGATTAGGGTCTCATTGTTAGTAGAAAATTCTTAATACCCGACATGGATATTTAGATGAAAAAGGTAAGATGCAATCTAGAATAGGTACCCGAAAGCTTAATTATAAGAAAAATCTCAACTTTCAATTCATATCTTCTTGACTATGATCATTAGACAGTTGCAATGACAAATTTAAGGTCCAATACTCAAAAGTTTGATACAAGAAAAGTCTCAATTTTTATTTCTTTATATTGACTATGATCATTAAAAAGCTGCAATTTGGTATACCCAGAAGCTTATTCGTTTAAAAAAAAAATTCAATTTTTAAGAGCTATCTTCTTCACTACCATCATTAGAAAGCTACAAATTCCCAATCAAGGAAAGATCTCCTTTTTCAATTGGTATCTTCTTGACAATGATAACTACATATCTGCAACTACCTCTTCAAGATCTCTAGATAGAAATGTTTTTTTTTTTTTTTTTTTTTTTGCTTAAGGTGAGGTTATAACATCTACAACAGAGCTCAAATGGATCAGACATAAAGAAGAAGAATAAGAGATTTAAGTCTAACCAGCACTGCAGGAGGTTGGAGGATCCTTCTGGAGATCCTTGAGCTCTTTCAAGATCCGTTTCGAAGCCATCTCTAGATCCTAGATCCAATTATAAAAACAAACCTAGATCGATTCAGCAACAAACAAGATAAGGAAAACAAGGAAAAAGTAAGGTTGAATTTCCCGACAAAGGAGTCAGCTTTTTACCTCAGACAGATCCTCCAAACTCGGTTTACGATTCACTCCTGCAGATGCTGAGAGAGAGAGAGAGGAATAAAAAAAGAGAAACTTTGGGAATTTATTAAGCTTCAGAAAATAAAATATCTTTTATTTTTATTTTTAAAAGCAAAAGAACCTTCTGTCCAAGACAGAGTTTTTCATACAGAAGAAGGACTTTTAAAGGGGCCTTAAACCCTAAGGGTTTTTGGCATCGAGCAAAATTGACTCTTCTCTTACCAAGAACTGACACAGATACGCAGAGAGCTCTGAGATCAGAATCAATGGCGGCTAAGGGTTCGTTGAAGCTCAAAGGCAAAGGAAAAGGATCAAAGGGATCATCTTCTTCCTCCGCATCATCATCATCATCATCAAAGTTCCAGGTCTTCAAGGATTGGACCAACTGGTCATTGCATAAAGCTAAGGTCGCAACTCACTATGGCTTCATCCCTCTCATCATCATCATTGGCATGAATTCAGATCCTAAACCAGATCTCTTTCAGCTCCTCACTCCTGTTTAATTCACCAATTTCATTCGGAATTGGATCTTCGTCGAATCTTCTTAATGTCTTAGATGCTTTACTTTCCCCAAATTTGTTTTGGTTTTTTCATATATGAAATGGATCTATAGTTTAAAGTTTCATTCTTTGCAAATCTGCTCTGAAACAATCACTCAGTTATAGCATTCACTTTCAAATTCAATAAACAAATGATCTATGAAGAAAAAAGAAAAAAAAAATCTACTCCGCTGCATCAATTGATCGAATATCTTCAATCAATTTCACAACTTTAGTTATATGAGGTCGATCTTGTTGATTCAGAGCAACACAAGCCAATCCTATTTGCAACATCTCAACCATTTCTTCCTCGAAATCACCTGATTGACTCAAAATCTCCAAATCAAAAACTTCCCCGGTCCACTCTTTCACCACCATATTTCTTATCAATGTAACTAAATCCATGTTTTGACCTTGTGTTGGTGTTGAATCCGCTTGACTTACCGGTGATTTCCCTGTCAACAGCTCGAGTAATACCACTCCGAAGCTGTATATATCCGAAAACTGCGTGCTTCTTCTCGTGTCTGTTATTTCAGGTGCGTGGTAGCCCCAAGTAAGGCAAGTGGTTTGAGGAAGAGATTTCATGATTGTTGTCAAGCCAATATCGCCGATGCAGCCATAGCATTTTGAGTCTAAGAAGATGTTTGAGGATTTGATGTTCCCATGGATGAGTTTCCCGTTGTTCCCTTCGTGTACTTTAGCCAGCCCTCTCGCTGCCCCGGTTGCTATTCTCAATCTAGCATCCCAATCTAAAGGTACTCGATGATTCATTCCTCTGTTTCCTGCAAACAAGATTGAAACTTTTTATGTTTATACTCGTTTTGCTTTTGGTTAAACATCAGAATGAGAGCAATTAAAGTAAAAGAGTAACCAACCGTGCAGCATTTCGAAGAGGTTTCCTTGATTGTTATAGCTATAAACAGTGAGCTTATCGTCTTTGGCATAGTAGTAAGCCTTTAGCTCAGTTACATTCTCATGTCTAATCATACCAATGATCTCCATTTGTTGCTCAAACTCTCTTCTTCCCACAACAACTTCCTTCAGTCTCTTCACTACGACTGTGCTCATGTCTTCCATTGTTACCTTATAGGTTGTACCAAAAGCACCCTTCCCCAAAACTTCTGCAGATGAGGTTAGCAAATCATCTAATTCAAATGAATGGTTTCTTCCCCCGAAAAAGATGATCTTCCCGCCTTCTTCAGTGTTATCGTCTCTAGGTGTCCAGTTTCCTGGAGGAGAAGACAAGTCTCTCTTCCACAACTTCCCCGGGATTCCAGTCTTCCCGAAACATTTCCTTCGTAGGCAACAAGTGATCATTATATAGGAAAACCCGATAACACCAAGAACGCAAGATGCAGACAGAATCAGTAAGAAAGCAACCTGGCTTAAACCGAAAGGAGTCTTCTGTTGTTTCTTCTTATCGGTAATGGAACTAAGCTCGTTTCCAGAAAAGGCTGAACTTTGGAATCTTCGAAGAGATTTTGGTATTGTACCGACGAGCTTGTTGTTGGACAAGTTGAGTTGACTCAGGTTTGGAAGATCAAGATTGGGAATTTCCCCTGAGAATGAATTGTTTGCAAGATTCAAGACTCTAAGGCTGGTCAAACCTGAAAGAGAGGTTGGGATGCTTCCGTTGAATCCATTGTTAGACAGATCAAGAACCTTAAGACTCTTTAGCTCCGAGAAAATCTCTGGTAATGGACCCGAGAAGCGGTTATGTTGAAGATAGAGATGAGTCAAGTTCTTGAGATTGAGGAAATCAGAAGGGAATTCTCCGGTGAATTGGTTCTTTCTAAGGCTTAGAATCTTGAGAGAAGAGAGACGACTAATGGTGAGAGGTGGAATCAAACCGTTGAATCCAACTGCAGGCAATCTAACGGCTACAATTCGATCTCGGTTTTCACTGCAGGTAAGTCCGGTCCAGCGATCACAAACCGGAGAGCTCTGGTTCCAACGGGGAAGAGAAGAATTGAAATTTGACAAGAAATCAAGCAAAGCTTTCTTGTCGTCTTCAAGAGTTTGAGAGAAAATCAGAACAAAACAGAGAATCAAAGAGATGAAGAAGAAGAAGAAGATTTGCATTGTAAGAAAGTAGATTTTGTTTCTAACTGTAACAGAGAACTTTTCTTTAGCTGAAGAATTTGTATAGATTAAAATATTGAAAAGATACGCCGGCAGGTTTAGCCGGCAACAAAAACTTTGTTTTATAAGCAGAGGAAAAAAACCTTGGAAGCCATTAACAAAATCGTGACCGTTTCTCTACGCTTAAATTTTCTTGGGAAAATTTCTGAGTTTTGATTGTTCTGTTATTTAATTCTTTGCTTTGAAGCATTTTCGCACCAACGGCTAATTTCACTTTTGAGGTAACGTAAGCGCGGTAAAATTCAGAGGCCTGGTTCACACAAAATAATTAAAACGGAAATAGGCAAATATTTATTGATGAACATGGTCAACTTTCTAAAATATATATATTGAGTTATAAGTGGTTATGAAATATATTTTTGCCAATAAGTGGATTAGGAGTTTAGTCACTTAGGAGTTGGGACAGAGACACAAAATGATTATCCATCTAAATCATTTGTATCCAACTCGTACATGAGTCTTGACCCTTTTATTAAAATGCATAGACATTCGTCGATAATTACAAGTAAATACTATAAACAAATTAGAAAAATTTCGAGTCAGATATTCAAGTAAAATACCTATTATTGATTATTAAATTATATAAGACGCTTAAAAATTAATGTATATGAAAATAACTTATTTTTTTTAAAATATGAAAGAAATTAGAATTCAGTTTTAAAATAAGATATGTTTAATATATATATATATATATATATATTATTTTTTGTCGTCAGTGTAATAATTTATTAATTGATACAAAACAACGAATAACACGTGAAATGGGGTGGTTCAGATAATATGGGGTGGGTCTACTATATTAACTGCGACGAAACGGCTTTCGTTAATCATTCGTCAACACTACGAGATCTCAGAGGACGAGACTGATTCTTCTCTCCGTCGTCGTTTGGTAGGTGGCTGAACATTTTTACCCCGGCGAAGATGAACGACGCTGATGTTTCCAGTCAGATCCAGCAGATGGTGAGGTTTATCCGCCAGGAAGCCGAAGAAAAAGCCAATGAGATCTCCGTCTCCGCCGAAGAAGTTCGTATCCTCTCTCTCGATCTCACGTTTTCAATTATTGTCAATTATCGTTGTAATTTCTCCGGTGTATGACTACGTGACTGTTGACGATTGTGCGACCAATTTTGATTTTGATTTTTTTTCAAAATTTGTTGACTGTTTGTTCAACTATTTTACTTGATCTTCGGATCTTATGATTCCTGTTCAATTTTTCACAGATTTCATTTTTCATAGCCACTAGTTCATAGTTTCTGATCTATATTCATTTTGATGTTATTAGGAATTCAATATTGAGAAGTTGCAGCTGGTTGAAGCAGAGAAGAAGAAGATAAGACAAGAGTATGAGAAAAAGGAGAAGCAGGTCGATGTCAGAAAAAAGATGTGAGCTTTCACATCTCTTGATGATTCTGCTTCAGAGTCACTTATCTTGTGCTTTAGATCTTTAATGCCACATCTAAATTGTTATTGTGTTTACTGTAAAAGTGATTACTCAATGCAACTGAACGCATCGAGGATCAAGGTTCTACAAGCTCAAGATGACATTGTCAATGCAATGAAAGAAGAAGCAGCTAAGGAGCTTTTGAAAGTTAGCCACCATGGCTTTTTCAATCATCATCACCATCAGTATAAACATCTCTTGAAAGATCTCATTGTTCAGGTCTGTCTCAGTTACAAACAAACTTTACTAGTTGTTGTTTCTCTGAAAATTTGTTGGTGGTTCTCTAAATTTGGGTTTTGTTATGCATTTGTAGTGTTTGCTTAGATTGAAAGAGCCTGCAGTGTTACTGCGTTGTCGTGAAGAAGACCTTCACATGGTTGAGTCTATACTGGATGATGCTAGTGAGGAATATTGTGAGAAAGCAAAGGTTCATGCTCCTGAAATCATTGTCGACAAGGATGTTTTCCTTCCTCCTGCTCCTTCAGATGATGATCCTCATGCTCTTTACTGGTAAATTTCATCAAACCAAAACACTATAAAGAACCAAACTGACAATTGTGATATATAACAGTGCAGGAGGAGTGGTTCTGGCTTCTCGTGATGGCAAAATCGTGTGTGAAAACACGCTTGATCAGAGGTTGGAGGTCGCATTCCGCAAGAAGCTTCCCGAGGTTAGATAAAAAATCGCGCTATATGCTCTCCTAAATTTGGAGTATCATCCTAAGCTAGTATGTTCTTATTGGTTTTCAAAACTCTTGAAATCCCATTTGTTCTAAATGATGTTTTCTTAAATGTGTGTAGATCCGAAAGTCGCTCTTTGGCAAGGTTGATGCAGCTTGATGAATGATTCCAACTTTTATAACCAAGAAATTGTGGCTTCATTTATCCACCCATTTTTTGTTTCTATTGTCACCATTTTTTAAACTGTGTCATGTGTTGAATAAATGGGCCGTCTGCTTTTGTTAGTGGGCATTGGCCTCTTGTTGTTAATCTTTTCGTATAAAATATTTGTTTGGTTTGGAGATCCGACAAAAAAAAAGCTGAGTATTACAGAAGGGTAAAAAATTAATAATACAAAAGGTTTTATGGGTGGTTCTTGTCAAGGCCACAACCCAGAAGGGTAAAAAAAAACCTCTCCAATTGATTTATATTTCTACTCATATTTTAACATTAATTTATTCTATTCAAATTCAATTGAGAAGTTTGGCCATTCCATCATGTTTAATAGCTTCGCTTAGATAATAATCATAATTAAGATAATGAAACGATATTTGGTAATCATGTTAAACTGTGTTTAATATATTACATTGTCTTGGTGAGACTGTAGATGGAAACTCTTGTCCGACCATTCAACATTGTCAAAAGGCTAAATATCAAGTTGATGTACAATTATTGAAAACATAAAAGAGACAAAAAGAAGGGTTAGAGTCCAAGTTCCACATGGACACTACCATATATTAAAATATGAAACATAATTAGAGATTAACTAATCCAACAGCCCACTAGTTGGATTAAAACAAACAAAAAAAATCAAAAATGAAATGTTATTGTATTGAATTTGCATAAGTCCATTTGCATATAAACGACAAAACAAATCCTTAAGATATGATTTAAAGGTGGTATAATTATCACTAAGCCTTAAAGGAATCAAAATTTTTATGGCGTTCAATTTTGATTTGAGATTTGTTTTTGGGTTTAATATCAATCTAATGGTTTATGTCACAATTCAGATTCTTTCTATTTAAACTTTTTTATTTATTACTCATATTTGAAAGAAACGACATCGTTTTGAAACATTGAGATCATCGTCTACCTTTGTCCCTTGGCTCCATCGACGAGTCCGTCATTTTCACAGTATATATAAATATCTCCGCCCACTCTCTCTCATCACTCCACAACCCCATTTTATCTCTCTACAAAAATCCTAAGCTCTCTCTCTCTTTCTCTGCAATGGAGTCCGCCGCTCTATCCCGAATCGGTCTCGCCGGACTCGCCGTAATGGGCCAAAACCTCGCCTTAAACATCGCCGAGAAAGGATTCCCAATCTCAGTCTACAATCGAACCACATCCAAAGTCGACGAAACCCTAGATCGAGCCGCCGTCGAAGGAAACCTCCCAGTCTCCGGCCAATACTCGCCGCGAGATTTCGTCCTCTCAATCCAACGGCCAAGATCTCTTATCATCCTCGTCAAAGCTGGAGCTCCCGTTGACCAAACAATCGACGCGTTCTCCGAATACATGGAGCCAGGAGATTGCATCATCGACGGTGGAAACGAATGGTATCAAAACACAGAGCGACGGATCTCAGAAGCGAAGCAAAAAGGATTACTCTATTTAGGTATGGGAGTCTCCGGCGGCGAAGAAGGAGCTCGTAATGGTCCATCGTTAATGCCTGGTGGATCATTTGAAGCTTATGAGAACATCAAAGATATTTTGGGGAAAGTTGCAGCTCAGGTTGAAGATGGACCTTGTGTTACTTACATCGGAGAAGGTGGATCTGGAAATTTCGTGAAAATGGTTCATAATGGGATTGAGTATGGAGATATGCAATTGATTTCTGAAGCTTATGATGTGTTGAAGAACGTTGGTGGATTAAGCAATGAAGAGCTTGCTGAGATTTTCACTGAGTGGAATCGAGGTGAGCTTGAGAGTTTCTTGGTTGAGATTACTTCTGATATATTTAGGGTTAAGGATGAGTTTGGTGATGGTGAGTTAGTTGATAAGATTTTGGATAAGACTGGTATGAAAGGTACCGGAAAATGGACTGTGCAGCAAGCGGCGGAGCTATCTGTGGCGGCTCCGACGATTGCTGCTTCGTTGGATTGTAGGTATTTGAGTGGATTGAAAGACGAGAGGGAGAACGCGGCGAAGGTTTTGAGAGAAGCTGGATTGAAAGAAGAGATTGGTTCTGCGTCGAGCGGTATCGATAAGAAGAGATTGGTTGATGATGTTAGACAAGCTTTGTATGCTTCTAAGATATGTAGTTATGCTCAAGGAATGAATTTGCTTAGAGCTAAGAGTTTTGAGAAGAGTTGGAATTTGAACTTCGGTGAATTGGCTCGGATTTGGAAAGGTGGTTGTATTATAAGAGCTGTTTTCTTGGATAGGATCAAGAAAGCTTATCAGAGAAACCCGGATTTGGCTAGTCTTGTGGTTGATCCTGAGTTTGCTAAAGAGATGGTTCAGAGACAAGCTGCTTGGAGAAGAGTTGTTGGGTTGGCTGTTTCTGCAGGGATTAGCACGCCTGGAATGTGCGCGAGTCTTGCGTATTTCGATACTTATAGACGCGCTAGATTGCCCGCTAATCTGGTTCAAGCGCAGAGAGATCTCTTTGGAGCTCATACTTATGAAAGAACCGATCGTTCTGGTGCGTACCATACCGAATGGACTAAGCTTGCTAGGAAGAACAATTGATCACTCCATTGACGTTTTTCTTTTTCTTTTGGTTTCGTAAAAACCCTTTTCGTCTTGCTTTTTTTAAGCAATATGAAACATTGTTTCACAAGTATTTTGTTCAGATTTCAGAATTAAAAAAATGCAGCAGCACCTTTGTTTAATTTTCTTAACCTCTTTACCTTTTGCTATTAAACATTGGCTAAATACTAGACTTTGGTCGCTTTATGAAATTTAGAGAATTATTATTAAACAAGGTCGGAAAAAAACAAAAACAGAGAAAACTAATGAAATTGAATAAGCTACGAAGGTTCATAGAGTCCGAGCACATGACCATCAAGACATCTCACTGATGCAACCTGGTTATCAAAAGAAAGATTTTTAATTCCATTACACAAAACAATGAGATTTGAGAAATTGAAGGAAATGGTTGATTATACCTTGCCATGGACCTCGTATTTGATAGAACCATCGAGCTCAGCTCCTAATTCCATAAGTTTTGAGATTGATGTATTAATGTCTGTCACAGTGAACGATAGTAACGAAGAGTATCCCTTCTCACTCACCACATGATCGCTGCATCGGAAAGAAATATTTCCTTCAATTTCATATTTCATTTTTAATCTTTGCAATGATCTAACACAAATTCCTCTATAAGATCAACTCTTTTCATCAAACAACACAGTAGGAAAAAAAAAAAAAAAA
>VBRH01000428.1:0-11299 GCA_014578085.1 Cardamine resedifolia | reverse complement strand
AAAAAAAAAAAAAAAAGTTTCATTGAGGCAAATGATCGAACAGGTTATCTGCATTGAGTAAAAACCTGGGAGATTGCATAAGAGCAAGCTTGAGAGGACCAGACTGTAGTTCAGCCCAACGTAATGTGACGACATTGACGGAGAAATCGAGACCTTGCGCGTAAAATCTAGCCGCTTTTGGTACGTCTTTGTGTAGCTGCAAGATCCACCTGAACGACGCAGTAGCCATCACAGACGAAGAAGACAAAGATGACTTTCCCACAAACAAACCCAACACGACGCCGTTGCCGGTTCTTTATTAGTCACTTAAAACGACGACGTATGAGGAAACAATTGATGATATACATTATACATAGTTTACAAACATATAACTCTACAGATGCGTAAGATTCACATGGAAGATGGAACTCTTCCGATACATCAGAAACTTTACTCCTTGAGTAGCCGAACCCTTGTCTTCGAACTCTTTGGTCTCGCTTCGCTTAGTTTAGCTTTCAAAGTGTTCTCCTTTACTCCTTGTGGCGCACCGATATCAGTTTTTACGGTTCTTGAATTCCATTGACGAATCGGGCTCTCTCGTCTTCTAGATGGGTGACTGCAAGAAGCTTCATCGATACCCCGAGTTTCCGTCAATAACCTCCGGTGAGTTCTGATCATATCTCCAACCACATTGTTCGTTTCTTTACCACACTTATCAGTTTCAGCTTCAATTTCAATGGCTCTAGCTTTCTTTTTCTCATTACAAGACATCGCCCACGCCATTTGATCCTCGAACTTTACTTGTAAACTTGACGGGCTTTGATTCCGTCTTCTCGGTTTTTCACCAGACATAAATTCTACCTTTGTTAGTTCCGGTTTCTCAGTTTCATTGCTGAGTGGTGGCTTTGCAACATCACTCCCATGTTTCTTGAGCTCAAAACAATTTGAATCGCTTCCGCCAGAATCTTCTTCCTCCTCACGGTCTACTTCCCAAATCGGCGCACTCATGGCGTTAAATGGAACCGACTCAAGTGAACTCCGGCGATTTCTCTGTGTTTCATTAGAGTCCACATTCTGCTTACTCTTAAGAAACGCTTCTATCTCAAACTCGAGCTTCTCCAACGCTGATCCGTCACCGTTCTGAATCCTTTCGTCAAGCCATGATTCCGCCATACAAAGAACCATCTGATATTGTTCATCCCAACCTTCCCAATTCTTATCCAACTTCTGCTTTAAACTATGAATTTCCCTTTCGTAACTCTTGATCCCTTTGGCAAACTCATCACATAATCTCTCCAGAATCTTCTTTGACTTAGCCCCTATCTCGATCTCTTTAACGCAGTTAGACAACGTAGACTTCACTTCTGAGAGCTCTTGTGCCAATTTCCTATACAAACTCTCAGAACGTTTCCTCAGTTTCCGCTCATCTTCTAGCGATTGAACCGCAGAGCTTAACCGATCGCGTTCATTTGTATCTTTAGACAGCTTTTCTCCTGCGAGTTGCTTCACTAAATCATCTATCTCGTGTCTATCGGCTTGCTGGCACCTGAGAAGCTCTTTGATCCGGGCACGTGAATGAGCAAGCTCGGTTTTTAGAGCTTTTATTAAGGAGATATTAGCGGAATGCTGCTCCTCGAGGCTCCAGATTCGGTTCAGTACTTTAAGAAGTTCAGTTGATGTCTTGAGATTGTAGTTGGGCTCACCAGCTCGTCTTCTTCCACGGAACTCCAATGAACTTCCCGGAGAACCTGGTACATTATATGGAGCCACCTGCAGAATGATCCATCTCAATACCAATCCCCAAAAAGTGAGAAACAAACAATTTAAATTGCTCACTAAAATCAAAGTAATTTCATTTCTTTGTGGCATACTATTTAATCGGTTTCTGGAAAGAAAAATAAGAGTTTGGACTGAATGTGAATACCTCAAGGGAGCTATCGTAGCTTGCAGGAGAAACAGGCTGCAAAGCATGGTCGTTTCTTTCGATTAAATGATGATGCTTCAGCAGCATTTGACCGATCTGTCTCCTTATACTTCCCGCACTCTCTGGCTGGGACACAAGAGCCATAAAATTATCATTAATATAGAAGAATCAAAAACAGAATTTTATACTGAGCAACTACATCGATCGAAATGAAAAGCCGGAGCAAATGGCATCTTCAAGCGCAGTGATGCGAGAGTAAAACTAATAAGAGAAACAAGCAACTGAAGTTGCACAAATGATCACATTTTTAAATAGAATTCCGCATCACCAAACCTAATCTCAGCTTACAAGAGAACCCTCTAACAGGACTAAGAAACCAAAATCTAGTACCAAAAACAAATGAGAATCGATGGCAACAGTATTGCCTTCAGAATCAGTGAACCTTTCATCATAGCTGCAATCACCAAAATCTAACTCTATCTAACCAAATCACTTACAAAAAACTCTAAATCAAGAACAGAGCAATTAAGCAAACTCAGAACACTTATCACCAATATGAAAATCTAAAACCCAAAACCAAAAACAGAACAATCTAAGGCTAAGAGTTCACCAGTTGATCACAACCCCAGGTCAAAAAATTCAAACTTTGACAAGGCTCAATCCTAAAACGAATCACTTTCATAGGATAATCAACTAAAAAAAAGAGGCTAAATCAGCATTTAATCTCAAAATTCCAGAAAAAGGGTAAAAATCCTACCTTTAGTGAGACCTGGTGATCAGTGAGGTTAAGACCATTGTCTATAATCGCCGCCTTTCCATGGTCGTGACGGAGACGACGGTTACTCGGACCAGCAGAACCATTCGGAGCTCGGTGCATTATAGCAGCAGGAGTAATCTTGTGGTCGTAGTCGTAATACTGATAAAATTCCCAAAGAGAAGCAGCGAGCTTTCTAGAGGAAGAAGATGAGAAATTAGAACAGTTATTAGGGTTGAAGCTAATGTGCGCCGGAGTGGAAGGTCGGCGAAAGACACTTCTATGGCCTACAAAAACAGCTCTTCTCCTTAACTTTTCTATAAATCTCTTCCCTTTTTGCCCTTCGTCCTCTTCTCCTCCATCTTCTTCTTCTTCTTTACTTTTCATTTCTTTAACAAAACAAAAGTTTTACTCTTTTATCGTGCTTTTATCTAATAAACCCTTTTTCTCTGTCCATAATCATGGAAACGAAACTGTTGTCATTTTATTACTTTTTGTTCTTCAGTTTTGATTCTATCTATAATAATCTTTTTGTTTTTTCTTCTTCTTCTTTGGTACTGTGTCTTCGTTCAATGGCCGCAAAAAGGAGAAATTGTTAGAATCACTTGTCTGTCACTTTAATTCCGTCACTTCCTTACACCATTTATTAATTCATAATCATCTGATTTTTTCCTGACTGACAACAAAATGACAAAATAAGTGACAGTGAATCTATTTCTTTTATACTTAAAAGGTTATTATCGGAGCTAGGAATGCAAGAGACTATTAGAAACGTTTTGAATACATATAGGATAATTAGGATTAGATGATTTAAAGTTTAGAATAATTAACCTGAGTGTAACCTTAGCTTCATGCATTTTGAAACGGAATTGCATTGTGCAAGATCAGTTTTTTTCATAAGAATCTGTTTTTGTGTGTGCAAAAAAATTAATTGCTTGATTCGACAATTAACACATCATCATTCATATGTAATACTTTTGTGTGTCTTGTTATCTTGTACATGGATAGAAGATTTCATACTTTTGTTTTTTTTCTCATGATTCAAATACTTATTTGTTGTTCGATTAGAATATTATCTTCTTATATATACACTAGTCTCGAACTGTTACGAATTTTGGAAGGTGATGGTTCGTCCACTGTAAGAGAAACAAGACCAATTTTTCGAATTGCATAGTGCAATTCGGTTGCTCCAGATGCATTCTTGTTATGCACCAACCGACGGACATGAACGGTTGTGCACAGTATACTACAAAAGCTGTTCCAGTTAACGACAGAGCTGGCCCTGAATATTAATGGATCGCGTGCAAAAATAATTTATGGACCACTAGTAATTAGTGAACAAAAAAAATAGATGAAAAATAAAATATATAAGGCTTGAACCAACCGCCTATTGAAGTACTACTTAATAGTATACACTAACTAACTCAGCTAAACTTTTTCTAAAAAAATTGGTAAAAAAAAATACACAATATATTTAAGATTCTAAGACTGCATCTTAGCTTGTTTGCTTCCAGCGTAGGCTCTGGTTATGAACACTGTCGTTTCTATGTTTATAAGAGCTTGAAGCAAATTTATCTAGAAAATATGACATTTTCTATATAAAGATATGTAAGATAATCATTGATATATAATATTGAACAACCATATTAATCATTTTCATTGCCATTTTATCATGAAACTCATCGTCATTCTTATATACTTAATCAAAAGTTTTGAGATTAGACCCATTTTTTAATTCTTTTTCTTTTATTTTTTGTTTTTTTTCCTCACAATTTAAAGTCTTTAACAAAATTAAAAACATATTAAGAAAAACATGAAACACATGTAATACAAAATTATAATTAAAAATTTAATCAAAACTAAGGGGGGTTTATTAAAATGTGATTAATGTAGAATTATGATGATTGTAATACTTGCAGAGTTTAACAATTTTTCAGAGAGTTTTTAAAATTTTTCACAAATTTTCAGAGAGTTTCTTAGAATATCACCTTACCAGCTAAAATTTTGAAAGTCTTTAAAAGTTATTTCATAATAACAAATTTTTTTAAAATCAATCAACCAATAACACTAAACTTTGATATAACATGAAAGTTAGTTAAAGTATTTTTTAATCTAATAACTCATGACTTTGAATGAATTTCTAAAATAATCAATTCAATAACACAAGACTTTTAATGAATGTAAAAAACTTTTCAAAAATATTAAACCAATAACACATGACTTTAATAGAATCTTTATAACTCAAGATTGAATAACACTAAATTCTTCAAAAGTTATAACTCTTTAAAAATTACAAAACAAATAAGAGCCCCTAAATTTTTTTAAAAAAACTAAACATGTATTAGTGTTAGAATTTTAGAAAAATATCAAATAATAAAATTGGGTCAAGAAGGAAAAAAAACGATTTTCTTAGCAAACAAGAGTGAGATTCGAACTCAAGAGGAGAAGTCTAAGCTTCAAATATTAGCTAACCAAAAAGCTTAACCATGATTTTTGTATCTTGGAGTTCTTACATTTAATATAAAGTTGGGAAGTCTGAGGCAGTTGCCTCATTTACACCGATGTAGGCACGGTTCTGGTTATGACTGCGAGGCATGAACAATAATTTTATACTTGAAGCTCGATTAGAGTAATACTAACAAGTAACAACCTTGACTTTGTCTTAGAAAGGTAGATTAATGAGACGTCCATTTCATCCTTAGTTAGTTGATATTTTCTTCTTTTTGTTATACTATTTGTTTATATGTTTTCAAACATTGGACCAAGTAAAAAGAAAGCTCCAAAGTGAGGTTGAAATTAGATGTGGGCTTGATATTTGTATGTATTTGTTTTTGTCAAAAGCAAATACCAAAATAACATATTTAGGGATCCCATTCAAAATATTTATAGTCAATTTTATTTTAGTCAATGTAAACATTTTTAATAAAAATTATTATTAGTCTTTTTCAATTTTCTCCTGTTATTTAAAAAAAAAGTGAAAGTGTAAACGATGACATATTTCTCTCTTTTTTTTGTTTTGGAACTACAGTGACATCTTATTTATTTATCTTTTATCAACAAACGCATACATAGTCTGCAAGCAATCTCGACAACGTGATATTAACAAAGATAGAATATGCTAGAATCTTGATTAATGATATAATGAATCAGTGCCTGGTTTAATCATACCAAAATTCGAATGGCATAAACCGGTGAGATTATTAGGCCAGTTTGATATAAGTTTGATTATTAGGCAAAATTCGAATGGCATAATATTATAAGCTAATTGATAGATCCAACTGGTTTTTCAACGGGACATTAATTGTCAAAGCAAGTGGTTAACGTAAAAGCCGGATTAAACAAATAAATGCATACCGATTAGAAATTATATAAGTATATACATACACACACACAACTTAAGATACTCTACGGAATCTCAATCTCAATTATACGAGTCAAACACAAAAATATTTACGTATTTACAGACAAAGATGGGTTCTCTGGTCAACGGTAATATTCCGGCGATGAAGTGCCCGAAGACGGTGGCGATGATGAAGGCAACATCGAACGGAGTGTTTGACGGAGAGAGCCCATTAGAGTTTGCTCTTCCTCTTGTCATTCTTCAGATTTGCCTAGTCGTCGCAGTCACTCGTTCTTTGGCCTTTCTTCTCCGTCCTATGAGACAGCCACGTGTCGTCGCCGAGATCATTGTAAGTCCTCAATCAACCGGTTTAGATCAATTTTACAATTTCCCGTTTAATCATAAGTTATAAATAACTCTACCAGACCGAAATTGGATTTCTAAAGCCTAATGACCTTTTGGTTGTTTTACTTGTAAGTTGTAACCATTACATGCTTACAAGTTTTTGATCCGAGTTTTAATTTAATTTGGCTTATAAGAATTTTCGGTTATAAAAAGTTAGTTACAAACAAAAACCGTCACGGTACAGATTAGTGGGATGTAATGTTCAATCCAGTTAAACCAATCCAAACTAAAATTCTTGATCGGGAAACCGAACCATATTTTAATACAGTTTATGGAATCATTTTTTCTATATCTCAAAACCCGGAAGAAAAAAACAAACAATCTTCAACCGGAGTTTCTTTGAAAACTGAAGATATATTCGACTAAAATGAGAATCAAAGTTAAAACCGAAACTATACCAAACTGAAGATAGATTTTCGTTTGTATATCATTATTTATAAACCAAAATCCAAAAAAAAAAAAAGTTTTGAATCAAAATCCAGATTAACCATAATTAAATAAACCCCCTTAGTCTATTTCGTTCGGATTCGATTTCGTATTATTAAATGTAACTTTTTAATCCATTTTATTCGTATTAAAGCTAAATTCAAATTTCGGATATGATTTTTTAATCCATTTTTGGTTTAATCATAAATTTAACCAAACCGAAATTGATTTGTACCGGGATTTAGGGTGGAATACTACTGGGCCCCTCGGCTCTCGGTAGAATCACGGCTTACAAAAAATCAATTTTCCCGGCAAAAAGTCTGACGGTGCTCGACACTCTAGCAAACCTCGGACTTCTTCTCTTCCTCTTCCTCGTCGGCCTCGAGATCGATCTTAAATCCCTCCGTCGCACCGGAAAAAAAGCGATTTCCATCGCCGCCGCCGGAATGCTTCTCCCATTTGGTATGGGAATCGTCACCTCCTTCGCTTTCCCGGAGGCTTCTTCTTCCGGCGAAAATAACAAAGTTGTTCCGTTCATCATTTTCATGGGAGTCGCACTCTCCATCACTGCTTTCGGAGTTTTGGCTCGAATCCTCGCCGAATTAAAGCTTCTCACCACCGATCTCGGCCGGATTTCAATGTCCGCCGCTGCAATTAACGACGTCGCCGCTTGGGTTCTTCTCGCTCTTGCTGTATCTATCTCCGGCAATCGGAATTCTCCGCTTGTTCCTCTCTGGGTTCTGTTAAGTGGAATCGCGTTTGTGATCGCTTGTTTTCTAATCGTACCGCTTGTTTTCAAATTAATCTCTCAGCGTTGCCCAGAAGGCGAACCAATAGACGAAAAGTACGTTTGCGTCGCGCTTTGCGCTGTTTTATTGGCTGGTTTCGCGACAGACGCGATTGGGATTCACGTGATTTTCGGTGCGTTTGTAATCGGCGTTTTGTTCCCAAAAGGGCATTTCGCAGACGCGATTGTGGAGAAGATCGAAGATCTCGTAATGGGTCTTCTTCTACCATTGTACTTCGTTATGAGCGGTTTGAAAACAGACATAACTACGATTCACGGTCTGAAATCATGGGGAAGACTTGCGTTAGTGATCGTTACGGCTTGTTTTGGAAAAATCGTTGGGACAGTGAGTGTTGCCTTGTTATGCAAGGTAGGGTATCGTGAGTCAGCTGTTCTTGGGGTCTTAATGAACACAAAGGGTTTAGTGGAGCTAATTGTTCTCAACATTGGCAAAGACAGAAAGGTTTTTACATCTAATCTTAAATCATTATTACAAAATACGAATCAAACGGTTTTAATAATCAAATAATTAAGGATTTAATTATGATTCTATAACGCAGGTTTTGAGCGATCAGACTTTTGCAATTATGGTTCTCATGGCGATCTTCACGACATTTATCACAACGCCAATAGTCATGGCGTTATACAAACCAAGCGAGTCAACGCAAACGCATGATAGCAGCAGCTACAAGAATCGCAAACACAGACGCAAGATTGAGAATGATGAAGAGAACCAGAAAACACAGCAGCTTAAGGTTTTGGTATGTCTTCAAAGCAGTAGAGATATTAATCCGATGATGAAACTAATCGAAGCTTCTCGTGGAAGCAACGAAACCAAAGAAAGCTTTTGCGTTTACGTTATGCATTTAACCCAACTTTCGGAGAGACCTTCTTCGATTCGAATGGTTCATAAGGCGAGAAGAAATGGTTTGCCCTTTTGGAACAAGAAAAGAGATAACTTTGTGGTTGCGTTCGAGGCATCTGATAAGCTAAACAGCGTTTTGGTGCGTTCTGTTACCGCGATTTCACCGTTGTCAACAATTCATGAAGATATATGTAGCTCTGCTGATAGAAAACGTGCAACGTTTGTGATTCTGCCGTTTCATAAGCAGTGGAGTTCTTTGGAGAAAGAATTCGAAACTGTGAGATCAGAGTTTCAGGGGATTAACAAAAGAGTTCTTGAGAATTCGCCATGTTCTGTTGGAATATTGGTCGATCGTGGTCTCGGTGACAATGATTCTCCGGTAGCTTCGAGTAGTTTTTCGCTTTCAGTCAATGTACTGTTCTTTGGCGGTTGCGATGATCGTGAAGCTTTGGCTTACGGTTTACGAATGGCGGAACATCCCGGCGTTAGATTGATCGTTGTGGTTATCTCTGGTCCGGAGATATCAAGATTTGATATACTTGAAGCGCAAGAAAGAGCACTGTCTTTGTTAGACGAACAATTTCTTGCCGCAATCAAGAAAAAGGCCAATGCGACAAGATTTGAAGAGAGAAAGGTGAATTCTGTGGAGGAAGCGGTTGAGATTATCCGAGAATATTCCGAGTGCGATATTTTATTGGTCGGAAAATCTTTGGAAGGATCGATTGTTTCGAGATTACCGGTTTCGAAGATAGAGTGTCCGGAACTTGGACCGGTCGGAAACTTAATCGTGTCGAATGAGATTTCTACTTCAGTGTCGGTTTTGGTGGTTCAACAGTACACCACAAAAACTCCTTCAGTCGTGGGTTTGGCCTCTGTCGCGGTGGTGGAGACGCCGTAGAAACTGAAAACAGAGGAAGATGTTTTTGTTTACCTTGAAGCACAAGCCATGATGGATGACACAAAACACTCTTATGTTATGTATCGACAACATGTATTAAATGATCCACCTAATTTTCAGGAACTTATAAGAAAAAACATACTATATTTATAAATCAGTGACTCAAAATATACCCTTTAATTATTAGAAGAAAATATCATTTGATGAATAGATTTTTCAAATGGTTTAGACTTACGAGTTTATAATTTAAAATTATAATCAATTAAATATTTTTTAAGAAATTAAATTTAAATGTATAGTTTATCGACATGTGACACAATTACATCTAGTGGTGTTGCAGGAAAAAAATGTTATACTTTCTTTGTCATCGCTTTTGCTCACAAGTTCACTATAAAGATATATAAAAGTAGTTTTAATAAAGGAGAGATTATCAGTAGTAAAAATTGATATTGTATAACACACAAATTGATATTGTATACATCAAACCACAAATCTAACAGAATACATAAAATCCACCAAAATTTAGATTGTTACACAACATAACAACTTATGTAATTATTGAAAGTTTCAAAGTAATCAATCACACACACACACACTCTCGAATATCATTTAACTATCTTCTTAGTAACATTCATATAGTTTAATATCCATCTTAACCCTAAAATACTTAGCACCTTCAAAGGTATCAGTCTCAAACGTAACAATCCCTCGAGACATGAAAAAGTCTCCAGTCCCTCCGACCACAGACAAATCTCTAGTCTTCTCCATCATAAGATCTGCTCCCATTATGTTCAACGTCCCTTTGTGTTGAGTCGAGTTGAATACGAGTGTGTAAGCGAACCATGCATTGTAATCGTTCTTCATGTCGTAGAAATAGAATCCTTGAGCACGCGCCACAGGTTCAGATTGATAGTTTTTGTCCATGGTGATTGGATCGTCGAAGATCACAAGTTTTCCGAATTTGAAATTCCCGAGGCCCGGCGGGTTGGTAATGGCTGCAGAAGTTGCGTTTTGCACATCGTCGACGCCGAACATTATGTCGTGGTAGTAGAGGACAAAGTTTTTGCATGGTTTTGGTTGCGATTTGGAAGGTTTTGATCTAGCTGATATGACGGTTTTTGATAGAATTACAAGGAAAATGAATACGAAGAGAAATGATTTCATTTGGCTTACCATTTTTTTCTATCCTATTAAAATGAGAGAGTGAATGTTATTGATGAAGAAGAGTTGATTGATAACACTAGCTAGTGTGATGTGTTTATACAACTTGGACTTACTATAAGCTCACTTCTTCTCTTGTTTCTTGTTTGGTTTTATTTTTATTTTTAGGTTGGTGAAAAGTTTTGTTTATTTCTTGATATAAAGTGAGATGATTTACAATGAATATTTAAAACTTTTCAATGTAGGCGGCTCCAATCACCTTTCAAAATTTTCCACCACTTGTAATAATGGAGAAAACAGTTACAAGTAAACATGAAATCATAGTGACATACCAAAAGCTTAATTGCTTGATACAATTGATCTAGAACTACATAAACTAAGTATGCCTTAATTAATTAAGTCAGCAGAACTGCAATGGTTTACCAAAATGTCAATAACAAACTGCCCAAATTTAAAAGCAGATAGTATCAAATCGGTGGATAATCTACTAGTTCGTCTAGTTCTAGGAAATTACTAATAAATTTGTACAGTTTTCAGTACTAACATATGTAATTTTGACATTTCTGTTCAAGTTTATGTCGCAAATTGAATTGAAATTTTAAGGTTTATTAGAATCAAGAGTACTTTGTTTACCTTTACACGTTATATATAGTAGCTTTCTTAGATTAAACTAAAATGAATTCACAATCTTTAGTATTTTATTTTTGTCAACAATATAAAAATTATACCCTTTATCAAAAAAAAAATATATATATATATA
>VBRH01000427.1:46290-59689 GCA_014578085.1 Cardamine resedifolia | reverse complement strand
ATATATTTATTTCTGTTTTTAAACTAAAATAAATAAATAAACTTCAAACGCATCTCCAATTTCAAATCATGCACCACCGCTCTATTACAGCCGTTAGATATACCTTTTACATTAAACTCAAGAAAAAACTGACCATACAATAAAATAAAAATCAAAACTTTGTGAAAAAAATATTGCCACCAATTAATTACAAATGGGAGATGATAAATAATTAAAGAAGCTGAGAAAGTTAGGAGTGGGTAGTCAGTCCCCAGATTGCAGCTTACTTCGGGAACAAGTGTAATAAATCAGCAGCGTGATTATGAAGCATTTGTGGATTTTTTTACATTCTTGCCCTTCTTCTTCTTCAACCTGCGTTGAGTGAAACATCAGCCCTTGGATCCTGCAGCAAGGTCCCGTGGGTGTTTGTAAATCAACGACTTTTACTATCCGCCTCTGTGATATATTTCGTCGAGCAACTTGTGCTCTAATCCTGAACATTGTCCAAACAAAGACACGACCAAATTCGCCTCAAAAGTCAAAATTCACAAGTTTAGAGACTAATGCAATGATTCACTTTTCAACTCGACATTTAACTTTCTTTTTATCCAATCATAACTTCATAAGTAACTATTTCGGCAACTTTTCACAGGACAACAAAGCTGCGGTTTCAGCAATACATCAGCCTCTGGCTGGACTAGTGTTTGCTGTACTACCGAAAGGATTCTAAAGACTGAAGAAAGAAAGAAAGAAGCTTAGCTTCGTTAGGCCAAGTCTTTTGTCTCTTGTACTGTAAAAGAAATAAAAATGTAAACATTGGATCTTAGATTTTAGTAGGCTTTGTGTTGCAGCCTAAATGATACTGGCAATGTGCAGAGGTTGGTGACAAGTTCTCAAATATAACGACCAAAATTATAAGTACTTAATAAAAGGATCAAATACAAAAGGCACTGAAGAACATTTAAAAGTGAAACATGGTTGCATCAAACGTCATCTCCACTGAGAGATCCAAGAACTGCCAAAGTCTAGTTTCGGGCAGCTTTAAGTTTCAAACTTTCAACCACATTAGCCAAAAAACAGCAAAGTTTCGATTCTGAAGCTAAAGCATCTGCTACTCGTTCCATTGACTTTAGCTCTTCATGCAAATCTGAGTGCAGAACCAAAGTGGAGAAGTTCTCATCGATAAAAAACCCCAAACATTTGGTTATGTCTTCCAGTGTAGGAACCCAGTTGCATAGTTTCAAACCGAGCATGGAGCCTGCTTTAGGGCATGGACCAGCTTGAGGGAACATCTCGTACTTCTTCATCCATTTAGAGAGGTATCGAATAAAGCTACTCATCTCATTGCCACTCAACTTACTGACTGCAGATGCAAACATGACTTCATCAACATTCTGTGAAGCTAACAAGTAATGCAGGCAGAGCTCAGAGGCTGAAAACCCGTCATGAGCAACCATCAGCAAGATCGAAGCCTCTTCTGCAACTTTAGCCTTCTTTGATTGCTCTTTGTTACTCGCCCTTTCAATAGCTAACAGAGCCTGACTGTCCCACTCTTCTCTAACCTTAACCATAGTGCTAATTGCTTCCTTTGATGGGCATAGAAAATACTTCAAAATCGAAAGTAGCTCAGTTGCGCCAAGATCTGAAGCTTGTTTGATCACAACACAAAGCAAATCTGACCGTTGATTCTCAACAAGGTTGCTAACTAAATAAGAGTATGAAGAAAGATCAACCAAGGAGTTTGAAATCAAGATTTCCACTAGTTCCCACATCTCTAGACGGAGACAACCTTTCAAAACTAAACCAGATACATCTCTACCCATCAGAAACCCATTCTTCTCCACCAGTTTATGTATCTCTACACCAGCTTGATCCCCCAAAACTAAGTCTTCGGACTTAGCATCTGAAATCCCAACTTTCTCACCAATTTTCTCAAGAAACTGCTTCAACATTCCGGAAAACTCATCTTTGTCAAACCTGTTAGTATCCTTAAGCTTCCTTTTCAGCTTAGATGAAAAGCTTTTACCCAAATCGATGACTTCAACATCGCTTCCAGAGATTCCCCACCCGGATATTGGATTGATAAGGGTACCAGGATTAGGGTTTTCCAGCTTCGGTTTCAGATTTGCGAATATACCATCGTTGCTAAGAGGAATTGGATAATCCGACTGTGAGTCGACTCGGTCCTGATTCGCTACGGCCTTGGAGATAGCTTCGAGCAACGTCATTGCGAACAAAAAGAATTAAACTTTATCCAAAATCTGTAAACACAAAGAGAACCCTTAAACGCAAAACCATGAATCCATTCGTGTATTACGCAAACAAAGGCTAAAAACAGAGTTGAAAATTCTAAAAACAGAAACAGAAAAATACCATGGAGATTACACTCCCAAACAACAATCGATGTAGAGCAATTTGAGTTTTACCTTCGGAAGGAATAAGTGTGATACTCGGATTGTAAAGAGAAAGAAGAGTTAACTCGAATCGCCGAGACTCGATCTGTGAGGCGTTGAAAGGAGAGAAAGCTAAAGATGATAAGCCCAACGAAGGCGAGCAATTAGGGTTTAGGGTTTTGTAATTGGAACTGTGTTTTTATGTGTTTACGAATATACCCCTGTCTTCCCTTACTTATTAGTACATTTTATTGGATTTGGGCATCGACGAATTTAGCTGATGTCTTCCAAGTTCCAAGTCCTTAACTACAGTTTTTATTTGACCAACCAAAAAAAACAACTATTTTTCTTGCGGAATTTTTTCTTCCTTTTTGCTAATTGTAGAAAATGTTTTCTAATTGTTTTGAGGGAAAGTTAAAATAGCTAAGATATGAATGAAATGAGATTTAAAAACATTGTCAACAAGTTGACTAATTATTCTAAAATGTCAATGGCATATACATAACTCTACGCAACCAGCAAAAGTCCTTCGATCGTGGTCCATTTAAATATTTACTTGTTAATATCAATCACATGTCCATGAAAATATTCGCTATGTTCATTATTTTTTCCTATTTTTTTAATAAGATAAATTTTATCGGATTTAAATCTAGGTGATAACGCAATGATGATATTAGTAACCATTAAACTATGTGTTAAGAATTTAACATCAAAAACTGAAAATATAACCTAAAGTCCTAAAGTAATATATAAAATACTAAGATCACTCAATAGTTTTTTTTTTAGTTTGAAACCCGTAAAGATGTTAATAAAATTAATTACAACTATATAAGTATAGGGTTATATTTATAATACTATACTTATATATGGCAAATGTATAATACTATATGACTAGTTGAATGCCAAGTCTGCCAACCATTAGGCAAAAATTTAAAAGACTTCGTTAAACAAAGAGACAAACTGCTAAACTTAAATAAAATAATATATGCAATTTGAATTAATTAAACTTTCAGTTGGAATATTGTTTGTAAGAAAGTCATATCTATATTTTAAAAATAGATGACTGTTAGATATAACTGTTTACTTTTTATTTAGATTTATAGCTTTAATAAGTTTATTTTCTATTGAACAAAATGTATCCTAGTGAATTTTGCTAGTGTCGTGACTACTATGATTTAAATTTTTAAACTTGTATAATCCATACTGACAAAACAAATTCATTTATTTCTTGGTTAATAATAAAAAAATTGCATTTTAAATATATTTTGTTAGTGTAATGTCACCAACGTATGACTTTAAGTTCATATTTTGGAGTGCTCATGTTTGGAAACGCATGTAAATCACATCTGAGTCATATATCTTTTTCTTGGTAATTAAATTTAGTAGTCTCAATATATATAGTCAAAGTCTTTTCAAACCGCTATAATATACCAAAATTTCACTATTACACAATACATCCATAACACGTTACCAAAATTTTTTTTTTTGGTAAACATCACGTTACCAAACGTTATTTCTGCATTCAAATTTAGGGTCCAATAAAATTTATATGATATAAAATATATATATATATATACTTATTTTGATAAAAATAAAGTTGCATATAAGTACAATTTAGAAAATCCAATAAAATGCATTTGGTCGTTCTTTGCAATTTGAAAAAAAAACAAACAGTCTCATTTTTTGCTAATAAACATTGATACTTCTTTATCAATAAAATAAAATAAACATTGATCAACTCTTAGTCGAAACCATGTTTTAACTTCTAACCTTTTTTTTTTTTTTAAGTTTCTTTTAATTAACTTCTAACGTTTGGTTTTGTATTTCAAAAAAAAAAAAAGGAATAGATTAGCTTTATTGACTTTAAAAGTAATACTAGTATTAAAATAACAGCTATTTTAAATAGTCGAAATACTATAAATAAATTAGCTAAACTATATCACCTTTTAGAATATTCAAATTAACAATAAATATCTTTGTCTTATTTTCTTTATTCAAATTTTTTTCATTCTCTATTAACAACAGTTATTTATTTACCTGTGTCTTGACATTTTGTTCTGTCGCTACCACTGGAAGTCTAAGATATATAGGCTAACATTTTATTATATAAAAGGTAGAGATAAACTTGTAATGCTATGTGATCAAGAAATTTCAACGTTGTTCTTTAGCAGCAACGTTGGCCGGTGGGTCCACGATTCCGGCCATGACTGATTCCGGCTCCAAACCTTAGCAGTGTTTGTTTGTTGAGACATTGCTGTTTACAACATATAAGCGTTGAAGTTGAATATTTCTCTTCCAATTAGTCGACACTCTCGATCCACGAACAATATTAATCCTTTTTTTTCCTAAGTAATCGGGGTGAATAATTGTTGTTTTTTAAGTACGTGTGTTGGTATCAATTTGTTAAAAATAAAACTAATATCCCAATTCATATTTGGTCATACATTGTTTTTTAATGTTGTTTTAACTTATTTTTTTAATTCAATTGGATTAGCTGTTGACCTTTCAAGATTTCAGGGTTGCGTGCTTGTTTTTCTGATGGTTGAAACATTGCTGCAAAAAGGTGTAATTAAACAGAAATTGTAAAAGTATCTTTATAAAAAATATGTAAGAGTATTTTACAAAACTCTTTTCAACTGATATTTAATTTATAATTTTGGTATGTTAATCTACCGTTAAAACATTTTCTTTTTCTCAAAGTTAAAAAAAACATATAGATCTACTAAACAAAAATACGAGATTATTTAAAATGAATTTTATTTTATCATATTACATATACATTATATGTTTTATCATATTATACATACGATCAATATGTTTAGGATAATTTTTTTGGTAACATTTTATATATTAATTTCTTTGAACATTAATAAAAGAGACTTGCATGTTTTTGCGAATTATTTAATTGGTATAGTCAAAGGATGTATAGGTTGCATATATAGAAATCAACAGTTCCCAAAAGAAATTATGAGAGAGCTTTTATCAAAGGAGAATAATGGAGAAGGAAGATTTCTTGAGGAGTGGTCAAGGAAGAGAAGAAACCCACGAGGAGATGACAAAATTTGATTCGTCTCACAATGATTCTCATCAAGAACACGAGCATATTATAAGATCCAAGGTACCATCACTATTTTTTTCTTTCTCATATGCATAAAAATCAATCTTATCACATATATAAATTTCATAATCTTCTCACCACAGATTTTCGTAATTAAGTAATCATTTGTTCTTTACCCAGAAGCCAGGACCGATTTTAGTCACTGATTAATCTTAACTAATGAAGCTTGATTTAAATTCTAAAATCGTAATTACCTTAGATCTTCGAATCTCTGATTAGTTTTGTCTTTTTTGTTTTAACTAAATATTTAATTTGTTAAATCGAGTGTTGACTCCAATTTTTTTTTGTTAAATCGAGTTGCATCTCTTTTTCCATATTAATTAGAACATGTTATACATGAGAATAATTTGCTCATTTCATCAACAAGAACAATAATTATGAGAAAGAAAGAAAAACTATGCCTACATATCAAATTATTAGGAAGAGGTTAACCGATCAATAGATGTTTGAATATGTTACATATTTTGATTAATCCTATATTATGAACGCGTGATGTGATCAGCTGGACTCAACTAAAGTCGAAATGGAGGAAGCTAAAGAGGAAAATCGAAGGCTAAAGTCATCATTGAGTAGAATCAAGAAAGAGTTTGACATCCTTCAAACACAATACAACCAATTAATGGTCCACGTCCAACATGAGGAACCAAACAAGTTCTCATCAAAAGGGCATCATCAGGACAAAGACGAAGATGAAGGCAAAGAAAAAGTTAGCGAGGGCGAAGAATTTGTCTTGTTGAGCCTAGGCAGACGGTTAAAGTCACCAGTTCCAAGTGGTTCAGCTACGAATAAAAAAGAAAAGAAGAAAGATGTCATGGAGGAACCGGATGATGACAGAAACGTTGATGATAATGGGAAAAGTAGTAACCAACGGTTGAGTATGGGAATTGAATACAAGGATTTGAGTAATCCTAATGAGAAGTTAAAGATTGATCATAATCAAGAAACGACGTCACTGGATATTAGTAATAATAATAAGATCCCATCAGATAATAGTTTTGGGTTTAAGAATGATAGAGATGATCATGAAGATGAAGATGAGATTTTGCCTCAAAACGTTGTTAAAAAAACTAGGGTTTCTGTGAGATCAAGATGTGAGACACCAACGGTTAGTACATTTTCTACACATCTTTAATTTAGTATATATATATGAATATTAACATAGTATAGTCCGTAATTCGTTCCATGAAAGGATATTAAAACTTTTTTTTTATTGAATATATTTTTTTCTTAAATATATTATCATTCAACTAAATGTTAATACTGTTCGTATTTAATTAGTTGGAGAAAACAAACAAATTGTCAGTTTTCTTTAAACTAGTTTTACAATGAAAATTGTTAAATTGTTCCTTTTTTGTCAACAAATATTTCATATCTTGAATTTACAAACAAATATGTTATTATCTTCAGAGAAAAATAATTCATTAAATATTTATAAATAATTCAAATAGCTATAGAATTTTGTTTTTCATTATTTCGTTTAATTTGGTTAATTAGAGAGTACAACTTTTGGTTTCATATCTTCCTCGCTTCCATTTTTATAAGAAAAAACGCCAATTTTCCAAAACCATAAATTATTCAAGAAAAATACCAAAGTTTGATTTTATTTTCTTAGATGAACGATGGATGTCAATGGAGGAAATATGGTCAGAAAATAGCTAAAGGGAATCCATGTCCTCGAGCTTACTATCGTTGTACCATTGCACCTTCATGTCCCGTAAGAAAACAGGTAAAAACTATACTAATAATTTCAAATACTAACTATTAGAGAAAATTATCAAAAAAATAACCATAACAAATATATAATCCTTTATTTAGGTGCAAAGATGTTCCGACGATATGTCTATACTTATCTCAACATACGAAGGAACACACAACCATCCACTTCCAATATCAGCAACCGCCATGGCCTCTGCTACTTCCGCCGCCGCCTCCATGCTCCTCTCCGGCTCCTCCTCCACCTCCTCCTCCTCATATTCCGCCGCAGCCGATCTACATGGCCTTAACTTCTCTCTCTCCGGCAATAACATCACTCCAAAACCTAAATCACCTTTCCTCCAAACCTCTTGTTTCCCTTCCTCTTCAGGCCATCCCACCGTCACTCTCGACCTCACAACCTCCTCTTCGTCGCAGCAACCGTTCTTATCGATGCTCAATAAATTCAATTCTCCTCCTAGTATTGTCTCAAGAACTAATAATTATCCTTCCACCAATCTCAACTTCTCAAACAACACCAACACATTGATGAATTGGGGCGGTAGTGGTGGTAATCACAGTGACCAATCCCGTGCAGCGTACGGCAACATTAGCACCCGTCAGCAATTACCTTACCACAACATCATTCAAACCCGAACCGCCGGGTTATCTTTTGACTCATTTGGAAGATCATCTTCATCACATCCTACAGGACCTACACATACCAATCTTGATCATATTGGAATCAAGAACATAATTACTCATCAAGTGCCATCTTTACCTGCTGAAACAATCAAGGCGATCACGACGGATCCAAGTTTCCAATCCGCTTTAGCGACTGCTTTATCTTCCATCATGGGCGGAGATTTAAAGATTGATCATAATGTGACTAGGAATGAATCCGAGAAGAGTCCTTAAAGAAAGTGCTCTATATGTTCTTATATATACCCAATATTGATATATGTGTTTAGTCTTTTAATATAGTTTCCTAGACGTTCATCTATATTTTGGCTGTCGGTTTAATCATAATTTTAATTGTTGTTGGAGTTTATGAAACTAATGAGTACATATCATGAAACTTAGGCCGGATAAATAAAACTATGGAAACCTTTTAGAGTGTAGGTGGAAGCATCTTCGGCTTCAGCCTTGATTAAAAAAATTTCATGGGTCTCGAAGTTACACTTGCAAATGGTGGATTCATAACGATTTCAGATTACTTAAAAAAGTGAATACTCTAACGTGATCTTATGTGCTATAACTATAAGTTTGATAATCAGTTTATAGATCTCAAACTATTGTACTTTCTCTGTTCACTTTTAACTGTAGTTTTAGAATTTTAAATTTGTTTTATTACAAGTGTTTTTGTGTTTTCAATGCATTAATTTAATAAATTTTATAGTATTATACTATTATTTCTATTATTTTAATGTATTGACAAATAATATATATATATATATATATATATTAATGAAGGATAAAATATTTCTTAATTAATGTGAAAAACCTTAAAATACAAATAAAATAAAACATATAAAGTAAATAGTAAATCATTTTTTTTTGTCATCTGATTATATATATATTAGAAATGAAGTTAGAACAAGCTGAAACTGAAGCCCGCAAAAACCGACTAATTAAGCTCGGTTTTTTAGGAGACAACACAACTACTAAAACAAAGCGATTAAATGAGAATATACTAACTACACAACTCAAAATTCAGAAACTGGTTCAATCTAAGAATGAAAACTGAGGAGACATCACCAGAAAACCGTCAATACCTAAAAACAATTTCTACTCTTTTTGTTCTCGCTTAAGAAATTTGGAAATAATAAATCGTTTACAGTCAAATATTTAAAATAAATGAAACGAATAATGGTGTAATAAATGAAAGTAGTTATCCGATGACTATGAGCGTCGTTAATAATTTCGTGTCCATCATTTATCACCGATCACATTCTTTTGGAGCCTAAACGATAGGAGTAACATTTACCATCGTTAACATTGAGTTTCTTCCCATGCTACGTGTCTGGCCCATAAAACTTAGGGCCTATTAATGGGACAATATCGGCCGAAGACGTAATTATATTTTATTCTTTATGTTAAAAGATTTTTTCAAAGTCACAATTTAAACTTTGTAATGTGAAGTGACAGTAAATAATTCAGTTGACAAACTTTGGTAGATTTTTCTCAAATTTTTTAACACCCATCCAAAATATCCACATGAGATTCTCCTATTGAGGTGCTTTTAGTTGCACCAAAAAAAAAAATAGTTATATTCCGATTTTTTGGATCATAATTTTTTTTGGTATTTGGAATCAGTCTTTATTCAATTCCGATTTTTTAGGTCATAATCTTTTTCGGTATTTGGAATCAGCATTTTATTATATTCCAATTTAAAAAATGTATATGCATCTCAAAGAAAATTTGAACCCGGAACACAAAGATATCAATTCTCTTATGCTACCACTATACCACCATGTCTTTAGTCAATCAAAGCTTTTTGCCCTAATAATTTTTTTTTTCTTTTGATGGTTGATCATATAACATGTTTCCGTGGTTTCTTGTAATGGAGTACCTATCTATTGATGAAGATATAAATGCAGTTTTTGTTTGGGATGGAACTGATTATGTTGATGAAGATATAAATGTAGTTTTTGTTTGGAATGGAACTGATCGACCAAAGTGAATTCAAGCCGTGAGCAATTTAAACAATTTTTTTTTTTGAATACAATTACTTTTTGTAAAAAGATGTTATATAACCCCAAAATAAACCAATAACTTTTATTTTGAGGAAAAAAAAACGAAGTCGCGCGAGTGAGATTTACTCGCAGTGATATTCTCTCTCAAAAAAGCAACCTTCGGCGACTCCATTCAATTTCTTCCTTGAGGGTATCTCCGGCAAACCCGGCACCGCGAGGGAATTCTCGACATTTTGGAACCAACGGCGCTTCAACCGTGGAAGGGTACATGACCGGTGTGATTTAGAGGCGACCCAAGCGATGCGGCAGCGAGATTTGGCGGATCTATGATGGCTTTTTGTGCGGCTCTTCTTTCTTATCTTCGAGGACGAGATCTGAGGTTTGACACGCAGTTAAGGCTTTCGAAGTGAAGCTTAAGGAAATCTTGTCTCGGTGGGTGGTTTAGTGGTGATTGGCTTTGAGGTGGTTGATTTGTGGGTGGTTAAGTGGTGGTTAGTGCGGTGGCGAGTGGTCGAGCGGGAAGAGTTATTCTGGATGTTGTTGCCAAAGTATCCATATTTGCTAGGGGACGGTGAAAATACAGCGAAGTTCTCCCAGAAAGCTCAATTCAATCGATATCTCCCCCTCATTATTGCATCTCTGAGGGTTTTGGCTCTGTGGTCTTGGCGGCTTGGCTAACTTGTCTCTTACGCTCTGTTTGCGTGGTGCTGGATTTGGTTGGTGGTGCATCGTCAATAGGGGAGGGCTTGTTCTCCCGTAGCTTCTGGTGGTAGTCTTGTTTTCCGGAGGTTTGTGCGGTGGCGGCTTTAGCAGCGACGGCTACTTCCGTCGAGTTAAGTTACAATTATGTTTCTCTGGTTCATCTCAAATCTTTTTTCCGATTTTTTTTTTCTTGTCATTTTATCTAACCGGAGTTTTGTGATTGTAATTTAATTTACTATTCGGTTATTTATTTGGTATTTAAAAAATCATAAAAATTTCAATATATGCAAAAATTTATCTAAAAAAAACTTTTTATTTTGAATTTTATTACTTTTTGTAAAAAGACTACTAGTTCTAGAAACCCAAAATATAAACCTATCAGTCTATCACCCTCTCTAGTCTATTCCAAATAGTATTAAATTAGAATATTCAATCATTCACTTGGCAGGTGATCAATGAATCCGAATCACAATCATATCCACATACATGATAAATGTGTAATTATTGGATTTCTGTCACCTATATATATTAAATATTCGGAACAGATTTCGGTGACAAAATATACTATTATATATATATATATTAAATATTTGGAGCGGATCTCCTTCTGTCCCACAAAAATAAATTTTTAATAGTTTACATATATATTAAAAAAATTTATTTTAACTAGAAGCAAAACAATAAATATTTCATCACTTTTGCGTTGAAAATATAAAACATTTATTTTTGTAAAATAAATTTATTTTTTTACAAAAAATAGTACTCCTACAATTTCGTTAAAAATCATTTCATATTATTTGGCGTTTTAATACATATATTTGGTAAAATTTGCAGCTTTGTTAATATTTTTTAATGTTTTAATCAATAAAATAAAACTAAATAAACATTAATTAAGAGTAAAATAGAAAAGTTAATTGTTTTGTTAATCTACTCAAAACAACCTTAAATGACATGTTAAAATGGAGAGAGTATAATTTATGTTTTCTTTATGATTTGTCTTTTTCAAACAGAAGGCAAAATATCATAATCTAAAATGTGTGCATACTCTTCCCCTGGTTTATATCTATATGATGTGTAATAGTAATATCGTGTCTATAACTTATAACATCGATAATTATGTAAATATATACAGTAGGTTACCCTTTAACAAATATATATTAGGTCCGGCTCAAAGAGATTGTATGTGTCATGCTTAAAAACAACTCAAATTATGATATACTATCCCTGTTTCATATTAAGCTTAATTTTAAAGTTTTAAATTTGTTTCATTTTAGTGTTATTTTATATTTTTAATGTAGTTTTTTGATAAAGTTTTTAATATTATCTATATTATTTTAATGTAGTGACTAATTAAAAAAATATTTAGTATATTAATGAGGAATAAAATAAACAAATCTAATGTTTTCTTAATAAGTGTACAAAAACCTTAAACTACATTTAAAATGAAATATATATATATATATATTAATTTCTAAAAACTGGACCGTAGTTTGCAATTGCAAATATTTAACAATTTCTTTATAAAAAAAAGTTTTTAACAATTTCAAATACTAAAAAGTTTGGGCCTTTGTGCATGATGCACAATCAGCACACGTCAAAAGCACACGAGTCTACAATGCTACGGTTGGAATTCTTAAAAAAAAAAAACAAAACTAAACCAACTTTTAAAAAGATAAAAAGAATTCAAACCGTAGCACTGTAGGCTCTATATTCGAATATAGATTATGAAACTCCTCTGTGTCTTGAATTCGTAATTTGATATCTTTATAGAATATAGAAAAAAACTGATATCGACGTATCGTTTACTTACCTCTCCTACCCGTGGCCTGGAGGAATTGTTTTTTTTTTTTCATCAACCTGGAGGAATTGATATGTTATCAATAATTTGACTATCACAGCTTGGAGACTGTAATTGTAATTTAACTGTATAAGAAGAGCTCATAGTTAGTTTCAAAAAATTACATGCTTAATGTGTAACCTAATCAGATATGTCGTTATATTAAAGAAGATCATGATCTAAAACCGTTTTTTGAGCGTTAATTATTCACTACAAATGAGTGATCCGCCAAGTCTCATCACTAGTAACGAAAAAGTGATTGTCTATGACTATTGGGGCAGCTTGAAAGGTAAACGAATTATTTATAAATCTAGGCCATACATCAAAGAAAAGTGTAGTTGTTTAAAAAAAATACATCAAAGTATTTTATCTTTTTAAAAGTTGGTTTAGTTCCAAACAAGTACATTTACGAATTAGTTTGAAATTCGTTTAGAATACATCAAAGAAAAAAGTTTAGTTGTTTAAAAAAAAAATCATAACATTTGGTATTAAATTGCCATTATTATATTTGAAGTAAAAAAAGTCATCATCATATAGTAATTTCCTGAGAAATTTAAAACAGAACCGAACGAAATTCTCAACACTGGCTGTGAATGGTAAAGACGGACAAATGGCGGTAAAAAAATAACACAGATCATTACCATTCATCAATAATTTTAATTCTTAAATGGTTTCTTCATTAAAATAATAAAAAATAGATAGTGACCTTTGTGAATTAGGTTGCAGTTCATTATAGTGCAAAATTTGATGATCCGCCCATACGGTTCATAAACCAACATATTGGTATAGTTCAACTGCGTTTTTCAATTTTTTACATTTTTTAATCAAAAAATTATAGATTTTATCTAATTAAAGAAAAAAATATAAAAAGAAAAATGGTAAACTTTACCTAAACCTGATATATTAACCAAGTTATCCATCATATATTTTATAAGTTTTATTTGGTATATTTGATAATACTTTTAAATATGTAAAATCTATT
>VBRH01000427.1:33968-45925 GCA_014578085.1 Cardamine resedifolia | reverse complement strand
AATTTTGATATTTAAGGTTTATAAATAATAGATAAAAATATTATTTTATAAACACTAACTAAACAATTTTAATTTATAATAACTCAAATATTATTAATTTATTTATTTCTAAACTATTTAACTAAAATTTGTATTCCGCACATTTGATACTTTTTTTCCCAATCAAACATTTATTTTGTACCATAAAATATATTTTTGACGAATCATATATTATTTTGTACCGCTTACTTTACAAAAACTGCACTTATCCCACATAATATATTTTGTCGTTCATACCAATGTTGAACCGTACTGCACTTACCATTTTTTTTTTCTGCATTATCAAATACGCTATTACAGTGTTACAGTATTACCATTCGGACCCTGAATTTCATGAAATTTTTTTACGAAACTCAAACAAAATTTAACATAATGTGGACCCCATTTCAACAGCTATGTATTTTTTCCTTAGATCACATCTATATATATATATATTCAGAGAAATGCGTAGTGCATACCATACAACTTCAAGTCTCAAGTGTCTTACAAAAAAAACAGAAATATCATCAACATCTTCTTAGTCTCTCTAATGGCGTCGCTTCAATGTGCATCCCATTTTCTGGGCACAAACCCTAAAATACACGATCCCAGTTCTATCTTCCAAAGCTACTCTGGAACATCATTCACCAAATTACCCTCTCACGTCTCTCACCAGGTTTTTTTTTGTTTTCTCTTTGTCCTTTTACGTAAGAAAAATAGCAAAATAATTTGAAACCTTCTAGGTGAAACAGAGGTTCCTACTCTGTTCACTGTCCATGAACGGATGTGAGGCTGACCATAAAGCGTCACTTGGCACGGTAGAAACAAGGACTCTATCGAAGGTTATGTCTCCGGCGGACGCGGCAGAGAGGCTGATAACTGCCGTGTCTGACCTCAAATGTCAACCGCCTCCGTTCTCCTCCGGCATTGTCCGGTTAGAGGTACGTAATAATTTCCTCATTTGGTTATCAATCCAAAGTTCATAGGGCATATAATGAGATTATGTCACGTGGAGATCTGACATACATTGGTATGTGTGATATTGTTCCATTTCTAGCTGTCGGTTGCGTAATCATTAAAATGACTAAAAAAATGATTGTTAGATTTTAAAACACCCAATAGTTCCTCATGAAACGGAAAGTGTCAGGTTTGAATTATTTTGCACCATAAACATTTAATATATTAGTATCATTTTGTTTATTTTAATAGTAACGTGAATCACGAGACCACATACTGTATATTAGTAGTATTTGTTTTCAACAGAAAATAAAATAAAAGTATAAAGATTTTTATTTGTTCTGTTTTATTTTAAATAAAATATCATCAAATCAAATCATATGACACCTCACACCCGAATTTAATCGAATCGATAATCCAACAACGTAAGAGGTAATTCGTTCACTTGAATCACTTCTCAAACGAGAGTACTATATGCGAGTCAAAAATATTTTATTCTCCATGCGAAAACAAATATGTAATCACGAAGTTAAATCTGATTAGAAAGAAAAAAATAAAATAACATTAGAGAATCAAATATATCTCCCGCGCAAAATCAAAATTATGAATAAATTGTGAACGCAGGTGCCAATTGAGCAGCAAATCGGTGCAATAGATTGGCTTCATGCTCAGAAAGAGATCCTTCCTCGCAGTTTATTTTCCCGTCGTGGCGACGCTGGCCGTCCTGATCTTCTTCAAGACTTCGCTAGTGAGAATGGGAATGGATCATCTGATCATCATAACCCAGTCAGTGTTGCTGGAATCGGGTCTGCTGTGTTTTTCCGTGATCTTGATCCGTTTTCTCATGACGACTGGAGATCGATCCGAAGGTACTTGTTCGAGATCTTCATAAAGTTTGATTCTTTTTTGCTTACAAGATTGTTTTTTGAAGGTTTCTGTCTTCCAAGTCTCCTCTGATTCGTGCGTATGGAGGTCTTCGTTTTGATCCTCGAGGAAAGATCGCTGTGGAATGGGAACATTTTGGCTCCTTTTACTTTACAGTGCCTCAGGTACTCAAAATTTGATTCCATATTTTTAAGAGAATCTTGTAACCATTGAAGGTGACCTATTTTGACTCATGACTTTGTTTGGTTAATTGATACAAACATATATAGGTCGAGTTTGATGAGTTTAAGGGAAGCTCAATGTTGGCTGCAACTATTGCTTGGGACGATGAGCTCTCATGGACGCTTGAAAAGGCCATTGAAGCACTTCAGGAAACTATGCTTCAGGTTCACCATTGTTGAAATCTGCTCCTTGGTGTAAAGTCTTAGGATGATCTTAATACTGTAAAATATTTGGTTGTGTCAGATTTCTTCTGTTATAGCGAAACTACGGCGAGAATCTCTAGGAGTTTCTGTTGTTAGCAAGAACCATGTTCCAAGTGAAGGAGCCTATTACCCTGCTGTTAATAATGCTCTGGAGATTATAAAGGCTAAAAATTCACCCCTAAGCAAGGTACTTTAGGAGAACCATATCTTCCTTTCTTTTTAACATTTATGGGTTTCATTGACATGATGTTTTTGGGTTTCGGAATCAGGTTGTGCTTGCACGCAGCAGCAGAATCATTACGGATACCGACATTGATCCTATCGCTTGGTTAGCACGTTTGCAGGTGTCTTTTCTTCCTTGGACATTCTTTAGTCGTCTCACTGTAAGTGTTAAAATTTGAGTCTAATTGTTGTTATGACAGTGTGAAGGACAAGACGCGTACCAATTCTGTCTTCAACCACCTGGTGCACCAGCATTCATAGGGAACACGGTAGGTTACTAATTCTACTTCGTTTTAGCCGAGTTCTTTAGCTGCTATATGATAGTGTTGTTGAGAAAATATGTGAAATCAAGTGTTGGTTCTGACATATATGATCTCTATGGAGCAGCCTGAGAGACTCTTCCATAGAAAACATCTAGGTGTCTGCAGCGAGGCGTTGGCTGCAACCAGGCCTAGAAGCGACTCGAGGGCTCATGATATGGAGATAGAGCGCGACTTACTAACCAAGTCAATTGTTTTGTTTTGTGCTTTGAATTCTTGTTTAGAAACTTCCAGATATGTGTACGTACTGATTTTTATTTGCGAATACTTTTGCAGTCCTAAAGACGATCTTGAGTTTTCTATTGTGCGGGAGAATATAAGAGAAAAACTAAAAGTAAGTTAAATCTTATTATTTCTCATCAACTAAAAATTTCCTGACTTTGGAAGTGTATAATCATGCCTTTAGGTTGCATTTATTTTGGCTCTTTAATAAGTCTAGTGACACTTGTTTCTTATAATCCTCTCTTCTGCTTTGTAGAGCATATGTGACAGGGTAGTTGTTAAACCCCAGAAATCAGTCAGAAAACTTGCAAGAATACAACATCTATATTCTCAATTGGCAGGACAGCTAAGAAGAGAAGATGATGAGGTTAGATGGTGTTTTTCATGATTTAAAAAATCTCATAATCACTTGATTTGTTGCGCAGGTTATTTGAAATAAAGACATAAGTTTCTTTTAACTCAAGATATGTTGTTTTCCCTTAAAGGCATCTTGCAATTGAGTAAAGAAGGCTACATACATTTCCTCTTACCTCAAAACATATTTATTTATTTTCAGTTTGATATCTTAACTGCCTTGCATCCGACGCCAGCTGTTTGTGGATGTCCAGTAGAGGAAGCAAGGCTTTTGATTAAGCAAATTGGTAAAATTATATATGCTTTGATTATTCTGCCTTTTTAATTTTATCTTGCTGAAGAAGCTATCTCCTAATAGATGCTTATACTTGATATGATTTTGATAAGTATCCTTATACAGAGATTTGATACATATTCTTCTTCTTTTTCAAGAGTCATTTGATAGAGGAATGTATGCTGGACCTGTTGGGTTCTTTGGTGGTGGAGAGAGTGAATTCTCTGTTGGCATAAGATCTGCTTTAGTCGAAAAGGTGAGTTTTTTTTTTTTTTTTTTTTTTGAACTTTTAACAACAAATTTTCTTATTGTAGCACTGGTCATTTACTGTTAAGTCATTGCATGTATGTGATCGTTTTGTGTGTTCCCAGGGTCTTGGAGCATTGATCTATGCAGGAACAGGAATAGTTTCAGGAAGCAATCCATCTTTGGAGTGGAACGAGCTTGACCTTAAGATCTCGCAGGTGAAAAATTTTGTAATAATGTTGTTAAATAATGTTGTTAACTCATTGCAATATCCATGTCTTTATGAAGTCTCAAGTCAGATTCTTATGTGTTTTCTGCAGTTCACTAAGTCACTTGAACATGAGTCAGCTTTGCAAACAATCAACTAAATAAAGGAGCAATCAACTAAATAAAGGCGAATTGAGATTGTTTAATGAACTATATCTATAATTAAATTGATTTGTATTATTGTGTGTTTGTTGTCTATTTTGTAAATAAAAGTAATACTAATGAATAAGGATGCTGCATCAATTGATGGCCATAAGAGAAGCCTTTAAAGTGACAGTGAGGTCTATGAAGCACTTACTGTAAGACCGCAAAAATTCAGATATGAAAACTGCGAATAAATAACGAATTACGAAAAAAAAAAAAGATTAAACGATTTTAGAAAAAAGCTGAAAAGAGTGGAGGCGAGATTTAATCTCTTTCCTTAATTCTTAAAATCGCCCGTAGTGTGACGGTTTGATACGATTTAGAATCCTAGGATACAACCACTAGGACACCGTATTCTCTACACTCGAATAAAGGAATATACGAACTAAAGAACTACGCTATACTCTCGAGACTTACGCTTTGAAACCGGAGAAAGAAGAGAGAAAGGTTGCTGGAGATTTTATGTGAAGAAATCGATCATGAATGAAGAAATGAGAGGCGAGTATATATAGGGAGAGGAAGAGCGGTTTTTGCTTGATCTACAAGATCTGCATTAACTCCCGGAGCGAGATTCGCGGCGATCTACATTAATTCTAGGAGGCGAGATTCGCGGAGATCTGCAATTGACTCGGGGCAAAAATCTCGGACAACTTAATGACCCGATTTAAAATTGATTTCCGTTTTTTATATGCAAAATATCTCAGGGAAATGTTGACAAATCTGAGACAAAATTTGGCCCAAAAATAACATCTTTGACATTCCCCAAGACCCAAGACCCGAGCTCGGTAGCGTGCGCGTGGTTTTGCATAACACCCTTATGTCTCCATAGTTTTTACACCATGTTAGAGACATTCCTCTATATATACTTGTAGAAATATTTCTCATGTTTCAATGCGGGATAAAATGCATTTTTGACATTAATAGCTTTCTAAACTATCCACATTGGTCAATTATTTCTTATTCAAAATAACCTCAATTTTAACAAATGAATACATTAAGTTATAGTTCTTATTGCAAGGAATTCAATTTTCCATTTTCCGTTCAATTTGACAACCGGATGTCGCCGGAAACGTTACAAGAAAAGTGGTTGGTTCTATTTATCATAAAATGGGTTCCAACAGTTACGCAGGTTATGATAAAGCTGACGTATATTCCCACCTTAACAGAAAAAATGACAAATTATTTACAATTATCATGACAGCAAAAGATGATAATTAAGGCTCTAAACATATCGTTTTTTACTAGTAAGCATAGATTACCAATAGTGCTGGTGGACAGTTACCTCCAATATATATTTGTCCAGGAAGTGATGGGTTTCTTTTTAATTTAATTTTGGACTAATCCTCTCAAAAAGAATATGATCTCGCATGGGTTTATCAATTAGGAAAAGGTATATCTCCATTTTTGTTCCCTTTATAGTTGAAACTGTGATCCAAATGTCCCCTCCGTCGCTCATATTCTCTTCTAATTGTTCTCACACTCATATCTCACTATAAAATTCAATGCTTTATTCCTAAAGCGGTCATTTAAAAGACACCTTTTTATTAAGAAATTATTATAAATATTCTTTTACCCATGATGATCACTTGAAAAAGCAAATCTCTATATATTTTGCCTTTTTAGATAATATAATACATAATCAAAAGGTCTGTGGTCAAACAAAAACTTCTGAGAAGAAAAAGTAAAAACCAATTGTAAGTAAACAAAATATCTCATTCCAATTTCTATTATCAACAAAATACTATCAATTTCTTGTTTCCCACAACAACTAAAGCACTATTCATTCTTTCCAATACTAGGGATTCCATGATGTTTTTATTAACATTTTTTTCTGTATATTATGACCAAGAAATTGCAAGACTTGATCAAATGATATCAGCTAATTAAATAAATAAAAACCTATTACTTTTTCTCAGTAATAACTTCGTACTAATACAAATGTTGACGACAATTAACATTACAAAACTATATTCTTATTCGCACAATGTAGAATTCTCAGTAAACTATATTATTTTCACCTACTATATGAAAAGTAAACGAATAAATTCGTTCCATGCTACTTGATGTTTAAATACCGAGTTAAGAGTATTACATACAAAACATTAGTCATTGCAATAAATAAACTAATAGCTATATGAACATTAGTGTTTGCTTTTCTTTTCTTTTTTACCAAATGAGAGATGGACTAGTGATTAGTACTTGGAGATGGTTTTATTGTGCAACTAGTACAACTCCTTTGGATGGGATTCTTAGCACTATGTCCCAATATTGTTATTAGCTTAGTCACAGTCCATAAAGTTGTATGGATTTTGACTCCAAACTTTGCAGTTACAAAACAAAAAACGTTAGTGCGTTTGTTGACAAATAAAAATAATGAAGTAAGAATACCAACTACCTTTTTTTTTTTTTTCTTTTTGGTCCAAATAACTTTTATGTTCTCACAGAGAAATCCTTGTCACTTGCCACTAATTATATATATACACACACATACTACACATTATACACATTTAGTGAGAGCAGAGAAGAAAGATAAAACACAGAGCAATGGAGGTTGAGAAGACAGAGAAGAGCATCACAGAGGATGATGACTCTAAGATCATCTACAGAGGATGGAAAGTCATGCCCTTCATCATTGGTATTAATTAATCCATAAAGTTTCTTAAATTTTTATTTACTTAAATTTTGAATCTTGAAAAGTTCAAGAAACTGATGAAAGAAAAAGAAAAAACAAGAGGACTTTAATAAAAGCAATTAGCTTTTTATGCTCTCTTTGTACGTTGTTTTTTTATGAAACATGTGATTCATAAAACATAGGAATTTATGAATCTGTTTCTTAAAGCTCTGTCTTTTGATTATAGTAACAATTTTCATGTTGAAACGAACAACAAAATGATGTAAAAAAAACAGAGGACTTTATAAACATAGTAGCTAAATGCTCTGTTTCTTAATTTGTTAGGAAATGAGACATTTGAGAAGCTGGGGATAGTTGGAAGTTCATCGAATCTGGTTATATATTTAACGACGGTTTTCAACATGAAGAGCATCACGGCGGCAACCGTCGTCAACATCTACGGCGGCACAAGCAACTTCGGCACCATCGTCGCCGCTTTCCTCTGTGACTCCTACTTCGGCCGCTACAAAACCCTATCTTTCGCCATGATCGCTTGCTTCCTCGTAAAAACCAAAACCAATTTCATCACACTTCTCAGTTTTATAACTCACTCACTTTGCTGTTTGTTTCTGACATTATGAATCTTTTTTGTTTTGTTTGATTTAAAGGGTTCGGTGGCGATGGATCTAACGGCTGTCTTTCCTCATCTGCATCCAGCTAAATGCGCTAAGGAAGTTGGAAGCGTGTGCAATGGGCCATCCATCGGACAGATAATGTTTCTCGCCGGAGCAATGATTTTGCTGGTGATCGGAGCCGGTGGGATTAGGCCGTGCAATCTTCCTTTTGGTGCTGATCAATTCGATCCCAAGACAAAAGAAGGGAAACGAGGGATTGAGAGTTTCTTCAATTGGTATTTCTTCACCTTCACGTTTGCTCAGATGGTGTCGTTAACACTCATCGTCTATGTTCAGTCAAACGTGAGCTGGAGCATCGGTTTAGCTATCCCAGCTATTCTAATGTTACTTGGTTGCATCATCTTCTTCGCTGGTTCTAAGCTCTATGTCAAGGTTAAAGCTAGTGGCAGTCCCATTCACAGCATAACACGTGTCATCGTCGTTGCAATCAAGAAAAGGCGGTTAAAGTCCGTTGGGTCTAATGAACTTTACAACTACATTACCAAGGATTTCAAGAACTCGAAACTGAGCCATACACAGCAGTTCAGGTACTTAAAACCTTCCCATTTCTCTTAGTTATTTTTTGTGGAACAAATCAGAAACGTTTTAGGGTTTTCTGAATTTGCAGGTTTCTTGACAAATCGGCAATCCAAACACAAGACGATAAGCTGAACATAGATGGGTCGCCGGCAGATCCATGGAAACTCTGCAGTATGCAACAAGTGGAGGAAGTGAAATGTGTGATCCGGGTGCTTCCGGTTTGGCTCTCGGCCGCCTTATTCTACCTAGCTTACATTCAGCAAACAACCTACACAATCTTTCAGTCTCTTCAATCTGATAGAGGCCTCGGTTCGGGAAGTTTCCAGATCCCAGCCGCGACTTATACAGTCTTCTTAATGCTTGGGATGACAATATTCATACCTATATATGACCGCATCCTTGTACCTTTCCTTAAAAAGTATACAGGCAAAGACGGTGGTATCACACAACTGCAGAGAGTTGGAGCAGGAATGTTTCTATGCATCACAAGTATGATGGTGTCTGCGGTTGTAGAACAACATAGAAGAACGGTAGCTCTCACAAGGCCGACGTTAGGGTTTGTACCTAGAAAAGGCGCAATCTCTTCGATGTCCGGTATGTGGCTAATTCCTCAACTAGTGCTAATGGGTATCGCGGATGCCCTCGCTGGAGTTGGACAAATGGAGTTTTACTACAAACAGTTTCCAGAGAACATGCGAAGCTTCGCGGGTTCTTTGTATTACTGCGGAATTGGACTCGCGAGTTACCTCAGCACCTTTTTGTTATCGGCGGTGCACCATAGCACAGATAAATCTTCCGGCGGAAATTGGCTTCCAGAGGATCTAAACAAGGGGAGATTGGAGTACTTCTACTTTTTGGTTGCTGGTATGATGACTCTAAACTTGGCCTATTTCCTGTTAGTCTCACATTGGTACCGTTACAAAGATGTTGTGGCCAAGGACAATGACATGGACAAGTCTTCTGATGAGTTTGATAATGATAAGGTTTCAGTGTAATAAAGATCTTTACTTAGACTCTTTGGGTTCAAGGCTTTGAGACAATAAAGATACAACCTTTGAACAAAACATTACATACAAATACAATGCAAAATGATTTATATATATAAAGGACCATAGCTTCTGTAAAATCCCCATCCCATAAAGAACAAGCCCGGAAAAATCCCATTTCACGAGTGGGAAAAAACGGAGTATTGCTCTGTTTTTGGTGATAACAAATAAATCAAACAGGAACAGTTTGTCCAGTGAGAGCGTCATGGAGATGCAATGACCCATCTTTCATCAAGTTAAGGCTTAAGCTTTTGAACCTCTCTCTTGAATATTGCCTTGACGCCTTTCTCCAATCGGTTCCAGCTTTCATCATCACCACAAACTCATCATAGTTTATTCGTCCGTCCTGCAAAATCAAACAACCCCAACAGTCCGATTCAGAAACAGAGCGATTTGTCTCTTCTCTTCACAAGCTTAATTGTTAGGACTTAAGGAGGATTTGTTTAGAGATTTGAAAGAACCTTGTCAGTGTCAACTTCACGCATGATGTCGTTTAGAACACTGATGTCTGGTTCACCTAACTCGTCAGCTAAAGCTTCCCGTAGCTCATCAAGTTCAATGTATGTACTTCCATCTTTGTCGAAGAACATAAAAGCTAGTTTGAAAAGTTCATCATTCTCTATCTTCTGCAAGTGAATGATCACAGCTACAAACTCTCCATAATCCAGGAACCCATTCCCATCAACATCTGCCTGTGCATCAAAGCCATACAGATTTCAGCTATGTTTAGCACAGAACAACACCGAATGGTCTTTTATAAGAGAAAGGTAATGCGGAAAATTACCACTTCCATCAACATTTTGATCTCTGGTTCACCAAGTTGTGAACCGACCTTTTGAAGTCCAGCCTTGAGTTCTTGATACGTTATTTTACCATCATTGTCATCATCCATCAGTGAGAACATGTCCTTGATCACTTCAACCTCTTGAACAGACAAGTGCTCTGCGATTACCTGGAACCATCAAAGGGACAATAATGATCAAAACCAATTACATAAATCGAGCAATAGATTGTCTACAAATTTCAGCAGGAACGTGAAAGGCAAAACACATACACGAAGAACTTTCTTTTTGAATCTATTCATCATAGAGAACTGCTTCAACCTCGATCGGACTATATCTCCTAAAGGAACATTGGGAGCTTTCTTTGCATTCTGTACCCAAGGGTGAGCTGAGAGATGAGAAAAAAAGTGTTAGAATCAATTCAATGAATTAAGGTTACTACAACCATTTTAACAGTGACACAAGAACTTCACCTAACACTTGCTGAGCAGTTACTCGCTTAGTCGGGTCAGGATCCAACATCTGCCTCACAAGGCTCTTGGCACTCTCTGATACCTGAGGCCAAGGGTCTCTCTTAAAATCAAGAACTCCCCGCAAGATCGCAAGAGCAACACCTTGTTCAGTCTCTGCCAATGGAAACCACAATCTTACCGGTTTATCTAATGGACATAGGTATGGAAATCACACATCTGCTAGAAGAAACAAAAGAAGCTAACCGGCCCAAAACGGAGGAACACCACAGAGCAAGATGTAAATAATAACTCCGGCGCTCCAAATATCAACCTCTGGTCCATAATCTCTCTTCAACACTTCAGGAGCCATATAATATGGACTTCCTACAATCTCTGAAAACTTATCACCTACAATAAAGGAAATGTTTTTATCCCCGATTTCCGATATATATAAATATATATATATATATATATATATCTACACAAGTTTCCATAAGCAGATTCAGAAGGATAAAAATTGTAATGAAAATGAAACAGAATTATTCTAAATTAAGAATCAACCACTAAAAATTGGATTTTTACCAGGTTTGAAGAACACAGACAATCCAAAATCAATGGCCTTTAGAGCAGAATTCTCCTTTTTGTTAGCAAACAAGAAATTCTCAGGTTTCAAATCTCGATGCATTACTCCATTAGAGTGACACATCATCACAACCTCAGCAATCGTTCTCGCAACAGCTGCAGCAGCTCGCTCCGTGTAATGTCCTCTCGCAACGATCCGATCAAAAAGCTCACCACCTTCACAAAGCTCCATAACCAGATGCACGTTCTCGTTGTCTTCGTAAGTCGCCTTGAGCTTCACTAAGTTTGGGTGCTCAGGTAAAGTAGACATAATCGCAACCTCACGACGAACGTCTTCAACATCGACGGCTGTTCGGAGCTTCCGCTTCGAAATCGATTTGCAAGCTAAGGCTTCGTGGGTCTCACGATCAGTGCAGAGGTAAGTAATTCCGAATTCGCCGCGACCTAATTCTTTTCCTAAGATGTATTTGTCGCTGATCTGAGTTCGATGGCTCGTAGGGATTACATCTTTGTTGAGAACACGTATCGGCGCGGGAGATCTGACGAAATCGCCGGAAAATGGGTTTAATTTCCGGTCATGGTTATTCTTTTTCGGCTTCTGAGTTGGTTTTGATTCTTTCGAGTCAGGTCTCACACAGGCGTTACAGTTACCCATGGCCGAGTTAAAAAAAAAACTCAGCAACTCGGAGAAAGAGGATTTAGAAGAAGGAGAAGCTAATTGAAGAGAAAAGCGTATCTCTTTAGTTCATATTGATGCCGGAGATGACGGTGGCGGTGTTTTTCCGGTGAATTGGGGAGTTATGTTGGAAGAGAAAACGCGGGTTCAGGTGAAGAAAAGTCGAACCCTTTCGAATTTTTTTTAGTTTTTGATCAAGGAAACTTTATTTTCCTTATAATAAATGCGTTTAATACTTGAGAGATTTTTTTTTTTTTTTT
>VBRH01000427.1:8206-33937 GCA_014578085.1 Cardamine resedifolia | reverse complement strand
TTTTTTTTTTTTTTTTCTAACCATTGCACAATCTTCTTAAGGAAAAACAAAGTATTATTAATTTCTTATATTTTCTTCTAGATGGATTTTGGTCTAAGCTAATGACTTATCCAATTAAGTCATTAACTTCGTTTTTTTTTTCTTTTCTTTTTTTGGTTGAACTCGTTGAATGAACTATTGCACTTCAATGGTTATAGGAAACACGCGGAAATCGTTGAAGTATGTTCAATTATGGAATATACATTGTATAATCGATTTAATCTGTTTTAAGTTACAGTGATTAAATCTGTAAGAAAAAGAAAAAAAATACAGTGATCATATTATATTGTTGTTTATTGAGTATATATAGCCAATGATAGTGAAATCTATCAAAATGCAAATGTAACCGACAACAATAATTATAGAAAATTCAAAGTTTAAATTTACAAAATCAGAAACTTTAAAGGTTGGATTTGCGGAATTAAAATCTTATTAAAAAAGCATTGACTTAAAACAAATTAAAAAAAAAAAAACAAACTGGATAGGAAAAGGTAACATATACTATATATATATATATATATATATTTAATGCGTGGGTGTGTGTTTTATAAATAGTTTCACAAATATTAAGCAAAACAAAAAGTTACATAACTAGATACTACAGTATCGTCATACTTCAAAATTTTAAAATACAGTAGGTTGAAATGCCAAATAATATTAGCCGTTGGTGTGTGATTCAAGGTGGCGAAATGAAGGGATAAGATTGAAACTTCGAGGAAGCGAGTTTTGTTGAAGTTGTTGATCAGCGACTCAGCGTGGTGGATACGGTGAGACTGATATTGTAAAACAAAACAAAAAAAGTGCGACGTTGATCCCAAATTATTTCATTCCGTTGAAACAAAAAACTATTACTCCCTCCGATTTTTTAGAGATTTTTTTTTCTTCAAAATATAAGATATTTTCACATTTTTATGTAATTCTTTACTTTATTGAATATTGTGTGACCAATAGTAGTATGTAAATTTTTTTAATGATTTTTTAAATTATTTTTGTTTATATATTAAATAAAACTTTTATAATAAAATAACATTTTTAATATATTATGAAATAGAGGAAGTATTTTATTCCTTTCTTTCTTGTATTTTTTTTTAGCTAACGGTGAAATGTACTAAAATGCATTGGAAAAATAAAATAAACAATGTTTGTTTACATACGCAGTCGCAGACTATGCTTTTTAGAGCATAATTGTAAAAGAGATGGTGAAGTCGAAGTTTGTGTCAAAGAAACATATGATCTTCCTACAAAGTAAGAAGTAAAGTACACCTTTTTCACAAACTAAAAGTAATAACACATTTCAGAAAAAAAATTATATAGAAATAAACTTTGTTTTTGGTAATGCATATATATATATATATATGTCGATTGTAAAATCACCAACACTTATATACTACTAATTGTACTAAGATATTTGTAATATTATGTGTGTACAAAAAATAGGACACACCTCCCCCGCATAATTATAATCGAGATTCTAGATAGGAATAATTTGCCGACAAAAAAAGGATAGGAAGAAATTAGGTGTATAGACTTCGTCAATTATGAGAAATATTCATTGTGTTGAACCAAAAAAAAAACGTAGAGGAGAAGCAAAATACGAAAGATTCATTAATAGAAGTCAACAACAAAAAACAATAAAAATCAATGAATCGCTCAAGAACCACATCCACAAGTCTTCCCATCCTGACTTCTATACGAGTTTAGTTGTCAATTTCATACTCGTTTTCTCTATTTTGGATTTACATTACCTCGGGATACCATTTAAGTAATCTCTTTCAATATATACGATTTTCACTAATAAGGATTAGAGATCCAAACTATTGATGATGCATTTACTAGTATAAAAATGATGCATTTATTACTATGATTAGAAATTTAGATTTAATATTTTAAAGAAATTAAAATTTGTGATTTCATGTAGACTAGATGTAGTGCTTTTGTTTAAAGGGACATGTGGTGGATTAAGTATGCTTACATTGAAAATATTTGAAAGCAAGCTATATGGTTTTCTTACGAAGGATTTTATATGTGTATTTTGTCAATGATTCGATTCAAATTAATATTTGGTAGGTCAGGAAGAAGCGGTTTCAATTTATTGCCCGAATGGACCTTTCATACTCCTATCTATGAACCTACTAAAAAAGCTAACACTGAAACTATTATTCATGCAATTCTTAATCGTTTTTATGTTCATTAATGTTCGATTTTTTTGCCCCCAAAAAAAAAAAAATGTTCGAGTTTTTCCTTCGATTAAAACTTCCAGGAAGGAAGAAATTAATGATGGCCATGCTTGATAGTCGGCAACTTTAAAGCTGGCATAGCTTAAAATTAAAAACAACAAAAAAACAGTGACAAAAAATATTTGGAAAAGTGTACTATATTTTTGTTGAAGAGAATGATTATGTTTGGAATTAGGATAATGGTTTCAACTTTCAACTATAAATGCTGTGACTGCATGTGTATGTATGTTGTTACGCCAACTTTCCGCTTTACTTAAGTTCAATCACCTTTTTGCATACAACTTATTTTCAAGTTAGTCTTTAGATTAAAACCAAAATAAAACTAAAAGTTGTTCTTTAGTTAGTCGAGATGAAATTCAAAAATAAAAGAATTATAGACTTTTATATTTGCTTATACCCATTTTTTTTTTTTTTAAATGAGAATCCGAGAGACCGAGACGTTCTCTGAATATTCAATTTCTAGAACCAGTCGGAGCTGATTCCAAACCAGATTTGATTCTGAATCGGATCTCATGTCTAGTAGTTCCTAATAGTTTTCCACTCCTAATTACAGTTGAATTAAAAGGTCTTAAAAGAAAACTTACAATTAAATGGGCTTTTCAGTTTGTAAACTTTACGGATTTATGGGCCTAACGTGGTTAAATAGTTAAACTAAGCCTAGCATGAATGGAGAATGGACTTTGCACGTTGCAGAGTTGGATTAGCAAACTATACAATAAATATACACACACATATAGTTATTTATTTGCTAAACAACAATTTGTAGAAAAAAAGGAAAGAAAATACAATTTTTTGAAAAAAGAAAAAGAAATATAATTAATTAGTTTATAGGTTTTCACTGTTCCTTTTTCTTCACGTAGGTTTTACTGATCAAAATTTTTTTGTTTGTTTGGAAGTTTTCCTTGAAGCTATTATATCTTTCGGTACAAGTAAAACGTCATCCTCTGGTCGTTATTTCAAACAACTATTTATCAAATCTAAACCAGTCTTGTCACATAAAGTAAGTATATATATATATATATATATATTTTTTTTTTTGGGTCAAAACACATGAATTAAGTATAAAACAACAAATATAGCGAGTTTTTTTTTTCTCTCTTAGTTGTTCCGCTAATAGTTCCCATTTCTCTGTTGACCAAAAAAAAAAAAATTCCCATTTCTTAACTTACCACCAAAATCTTCTCTCAAATCTCAATAGTCAAATATGTATACTACTAAAAAAGAAAATTTCTCTGAATACTAAAGTAAGAGGACAGTCACGGGCAAGACATGACAGCATCGCCACGTGTACATTGAAGATTTCGAAACTTGAGGAGGGCAAGGCTTCTACGTTGCAAATAGGAAATATCCAAAGGGGAAAAAGGTAAAAGAAAATAATAATAAAAAAGCTCAACTTTTCCTGCTTTAGCCAAAGCAATAGATTCTTCTATAATTCCATAAAACACATTATATTTTTTAAATTAACAATTTAAACCCAATACTTTTGAATCACAAAAGTACTTCTACTCTTATATCATGCTATAATGTATCAAACAGAAATAACGATTATAAAAACATTTCATCACGGTACTGATTAACTCGAGAATTAATTTCTCATAGGGGAAAAAATAGAATAAGACTATTGTGTGTCATTTAGAAACAAATGAAAGATTAGGGGTATATCTGAAAGTATAGGTAAGAGAAATGAAGTGAAAATATAAAAACAGAGAGAAAAAAAGTTGTGACCTTGATGAATTCGCAGCCTCCGTGTGACCAATATGCTTGGAGAGTAGAAGAAACGTTTCTTCTCTCAAATTCGACGGCACCGTGAGGAAGAAGACGAACTTGTGCCTCTAATTTATTCAATTCCACCTGAAGAATTTTGCAGGGAAAACAAAATCTATAACATAGGAAGTCAACGCCACCGTTCAGGTGACTTTTGTGCTCTATTGATCTCAGCTTCGTTTATCTTCTTTAATCGGCGCAGGACGATTTCTGGGTTTCGTTTATTTTGCACTTTCTTTCCGATGGATGAATCTCGTGCTGGGTTTTGTTTTTGTTTTCTGGGTTTAACGCGTTTCTCGAGATTTTAGCTCAACTTGTGAAATTTAAAAAACTTTTTGACTTTTACTGAGATTCTAATGTGAATCAGATGTCGAAAATGGATTCTTGTGCTCTCAAAATTTTGAGCATTTGGTTAGAATTGAATGTTCTAATTGAGGAATGCTGAAAAAGTGTTTTTTTTCTCGGAATTTTACTCATTTCGAAGTGTGGTTTATGGTTCACCTGTGAAAGTTGGAGAATTTAAACTTTTGGGCAGAAGCTAGTTGTTGTAGTAATGTACAAAGTTTCGGGAACAGCTAAAATAGGTATTTTGTTTCTAATGTATCTTCTAAAACATAGATTTGGTTATATGGTCGGAAACTGTCTTTTTAGATTATGCTTGATAAGAAAGTCCTATGAGTTTATCTGAATCTGTGATTTTCATTTGTTTTATTTATTTTTTTGGGCAGAGAAATGATACGCGCAAAGCATATTAGTAACCTTTCAAGTACAGCAAGATCCTTTTTTCTTAATGGGTCAAGAACAAGTGCAGCTGATGGGAATTCTTGTGCATACACGGACGATGAAACTTGTGTCTCGAGACGCCAGCAACTTAGAAATGAAGCTGCACAGACTGAAAAACGACCATCAAGTATTGTCCTTAAGCCTTCAGTTGTGGGATGTATATTACCAGGAGAGGTAACTAAACCGTTGGTTCCAAAGAAGGTTGATGATTTTGGTCGGCCGTCTCTATTGCCGCAGCATGTTTCTTCTTCCCCTGCTTTGCCGCTTAAATCACAGTCAGTTAATTATGCATCAAACATTATTGGAAAGGAGGAGAGCGGTGAAGTTGCTTCAGAACCTATTGGGGATCAGATTTTCAGGGCCGGTATTGTGGCAGTAAATTTTCTGTCCGATTTAGCGAATTGTAAGATTCCTTCTTCTGATGGAGGAAGTGAAGTATTTGGATTTCAGAAAAGCTGTATGGTTGATCCAACTCGGCCTATTTCAAGTGTCAAGTCGTCAAATGTGAAAGCTATAAGAAGAGAGCACTTTGCTAAAGTTTACCCTAGATCAGCTGCAAAAGAATCTTCAGTGGGTAAAATCAGAAATCCTAGTAGCAACTTCCGAGTGCCTAAGGAAGCTGAAAGAACTGGATTCGTTAAAGGATTCAAACAAGTTTCAAATTCTTTTGTAGGGAAGTCATTACCTACAACAAATAACTCATTTGGCAAGAGGACAAGCGTGTTGCAAAGACCCAGTATTGATTCAAACAGGTTTGTGCAAAATGGTTTAGGTAAATCTTCAATGGAAATGGTGAAAGGGCCTTCAGGGACTGCTCTGACATCAAGGCAGTATTGTAACTCTGGATACATTGTGGAAAATGTTTCCAGCGTTTTACGAAGATTCAGGTGGGGACCTGCTGCTGAAGAGGCCCTTCAAAATCTCGGTTTGAGGATAGATGCATACCAAGCAAACCAAGTTCTTAAGCAGATGAATGACTATGGAAATGCTCTTGGTTTTTTCTACTGGTTAAAAAGGCAACCTGGGTTTAAGCATGATGGGCATACTTACACCACTATGGTGGGTAATCTCGGCCGTGCTAAGCAATTTGGTGCAATAAAGAAGCTCCTTGATGAGATGGTTAGAGATGGATGTCAGCCAAATACAGTTACTTATAACCGACTTATCCACAGCTATGGCCGTGCCAATTACCTGAACGAAGCTATGAATGTGTTCAAACAAATGCAAGAGGCGGGATGCAAACCTGACCGGGTAACTTACTGTACCCTTATAGACATTCACGCCAAAGCTGGATTTCTTGACATTGCCATGGATATGTACCAGAGAATGCAATCAGGGGGTCTTTCTCCTGATACCTTCACTTACAGTGTCATAATAAACTGTCTTGGAAAAGCTGGACATTTACCTGCTGCACACAGGCTCTTTTGTGAGATGGTTGATCAGGGTTGTACCCCTAACTTGGTCACATACAACATCATGATAGACTTGCATGCCAAAGCGAGAAACTATGAGAGCGCGTTGAAGCTTTACCGTGACATGCAAACCGCTGGATTTGAGCCTGACAAAGTGACTTATAGCATTGTGATGGAGGTTCTTGGACATTGTGGATATCTCGAGGAAGCAGAGGCTGTTTTCACCGAGATGCAGAATAAGAACTGGATTCCTGATGAGCCGGTTTATGGTCTTTTGGTGGATTTGTGGGGAAAAGCTGGTAATGTGGAAAAGGCGTGGCAATGGTATCAGGCAATGCTTCATGCTGGTCTGCTACCTAATGTTCCTACATGCAATTCCCTTCTTAGTACCTTCCTTAGGGTTAACAAGATAGCTGAAGCTTATGAGTTATTACAAAACATGTTGGCGCTTGGTCTATGCCCCTCTTTGCAGACATACACGTTACTCTTGAGTAGTTGCACAGATGGTCGGTCAAAACTTGACATGGGTTTCTGTGGCCAGCTGATGGCAAGCACGGGTCATCCGGCACACATGTTTCTCCTCAAGATGCCACCTGCAGGTCCGGATGGCCAAAACGTGCGCAACCATGTGAACAACTTCCTCGATCTCATGCACAGCGAGGACAGAGAGAGCAAGCGAGGACTCGTGGACGCGGTGGTTAACTTTCTACACAAGTCTGGGCTAAAAGAAGAGGCAGGATCTGTTTGGGAAGTTGCTGCACAAAAGAATGTGTTTCCTGATGCATTAAGGGAGAAAAGCTGCAGCTACTGGCTTATCAATCTCCATGTAATGTCAGAGGGAACTGCAGTCACCGCGCTGTCTAGGACGCTTGCTTGGTTCCGAAAGCAGATGTTAGTCACGGGAACTTGCCCTTCCAGGATTGATATAGTAACTGGTTGGGGAAGACGGAGTAGAGTCACAGGCACATCTATGGTGAGACAAGCAGTTGAAGAGCTGCTCAACATGTTTGGTTCACCGTTTTACATGGAGAATGGAAACTCAGGTTGTTTCGTAGGATGTGGAGAGTCTCTCAACAGATGGTTGCTTCAGTCTTATGTTGAGAGGATGCATTTGTTGTGAGATTTTTTTCTTCACATCTAGGCTTCTTTTTTGTATTTTTAATCATTTAGCCGATTTGCATCTAATGAGTTGTTTAGTTTGTAAGTCATAAGTTAAGGTTAGAGATAGAACTGGAATGTCTCTCCAGTCTTTTGTCCCCAGTTGTATCTCCCTCATGAAATAATCTCCTAGATTTATTAATATGAAGAATATCTTTTCATACAAAATCAAATGCTTCCAAAAAAACCTGTTATAATAGACTTGTAAATGTACAAAGGGAAAAAGAAAGAAAATTGGAGAAGGAACTAGAAAAGTCTGGTGTTGTAGGAGGCACAAGAAGAGCATTTGTGATAGAGCCAATGGTAAGGAGCATTTCCTTTTCTCCCACAATCATTACATAGTATCACCTGCACACAATTGTCCTTATGCTTCAGTTAACAATGAACTGATAGTTTGCATATGTATGCGAGCGAGCGAGAGAGAGGAACCTGAGTTTGGTTTGAGAATTCATCTGGCATTTTTTGTTCTGCAAGCAGTGCGTCTAACATTCTAAAGTAAACCTGCGAGAGACAATTCTTTGTTTAGTGAATCCACCTTAGTGTTTGAACATTGTCTCCATAAAAGGCCTAGAGAAGAACTAAAACAACACTATAGTGACACTTTTCTTGCTTAATTGTTGGTAGAGAAACACTTTTATGTTTTGAGTTTTTTTCTATTCAGGAGCATTTGATGCCATTAGGTATCTTTTATAGTTTTATGCGACTATTTTTTTAGCAAAATTGTTCAATGTGTCCCTAACCTGCATATCCCCAAGCGATTTGCTGCAGATAGGGCATGTGTAATGCGAACATGTGTACTCCTACAACCAGAAACATCACACACACTTAGGTAACATTCTTAACATATGTTTCATAATTTTCATACAACAATTTGAGAAAGTACCTGAAAGCATGTTGAGTGCATTACGTGACCACATGGAAGAGCCTTCACTGGAGAATTCGAGGTAAATATATACTCATGGCAAATCGGACAATTGTCTTCTAAGCACTTTTCTATACATACATGTTCTACTAAGGTCCGTGACATACAAGCATTGCATTTCATGCAATGGAAGTACTCAATGCTCAGTCCTTTTCCTAACCGGCAGAGATTGCAGTATGGACAATGATAGATTTCCCTGCATAAAAAAAAGCCTTTTATCGTCAGAAACTACAAGTATATTATCCATTCTAGGCATCAGAAATAAATTGCCTTGCCACATTTCATCAGGACATTTGATCCATAAAAGTTTGATACATAATTTCAGCCAAGGTTTGAATCAAGACTTTTAGGAAGATGATGAAGCAGAAGAAGATTTACCTTTCATCATCAAACAATTTGCAGATTTTGCAGTAATATTTTCCCATTGACGAATTGCATGAAGTATTTGAGCAGCTCGCACCTACTGGCTGAATTATCAGGCACTTCATGCACATCATCTTCGTGATTTGTTTCCTACACAAATTAAAGTGCACCAAGATTACTGATGTTCATTAGTCATTTACATGGAAACAGAAGCACCAGAAATGCCACTACCTATCCAGTGAGTGATCAGCCTCTTCATCATGACACCTTATACATGTGAAAAGCTGGTTGCAACAAGGAGCAAGAAGCTTGCAGTTCCTCTTATAGTGTTTGCAACCAAAGATCAGTTTGTGAGGATCTCGATAAGATGGATGCTGACCAGGAACTGCTTCCCTATTGCTTGAGAGGATGGATGGTTCAAGATTATATATCCTTTGTGTGGCAATCCAACGGCTGAAAAAGTACACAACCCAGTGAAAGTCACAACAACAAAGAGTTATTTAGTGATGATTCTTGCATGTCTAAACATAATCCTCATCTACTTTGAAAGTTTTATAACATGACTAAAATATTTTCTCTTACAAAAAAATGTGGTTGCAACGCTTACCTCGTTAACAAGTTCTGGATGATATATGATTTCTTCTGAGGATCCAGGGTAGAGTCACGAGATATTCTTCTAATTGTAGCCTCTACATCCTCCTGACTCATTGATAACAAGCACTCATACTTACTGTCTTGACCAGATTGTCTACATTTCTGAGCCATTTGGTAAGCTTGAGTAGAATTTCTCAACTTGCAATTGGTGTCAGTTTGTTCAGCTCCTGAACACACCTTTTTACTCTCTGAGACACCTCGATGATTCTCCTCTCTGTTGTTGTCAGATTCTACCTTGTTACTGGGATCATCCTTTCCAAGTGGCTTATTCATGATACCCTTTGATTCTGTCTCTAAAACTTCAAGAGGTTTGTTGCAAATTCTCCCTATATTCTCATCAGTAGCTCCTTGAAAGAGATAATTCCAGAAAATATCTAGTGGATCTGAATCATCAGATGGATCCTTATTTGTTTCCCCTGTTTCCTCTTCTATAAGATGACAATTGTACCATTCTGTTAGCCATTCAGCAAACATAGTTTTCCTTGTTGCTTGACGCCACAATGACATCACTGCATCTTGTTCATCAGGGATCAAAGATTCCATTAGCCATGGAATCATATCTTGCAATATTTCTCCACTTATTCTTCCAAGCATGCATGCTATGATTTTTTCTTGTTCTTCAATAGTGAAGCAGCTTCTGAATAAACACCAGAGCTCAGTTTCTTCGCGGTGGAGATGCTCAGATAATAGCTTATGAATGGATTTGCATATTTCTTGGAGGCTCATACACAACTTCTCATACTTCACATTCCTGTGTTCCACTACATTTAAATTGATAGTAGATACCATCTCACTCAAAAGGAATGAAACTTTATTGAGATGTTCAACTTCCAATTCGTGATCGATACTATATGACTGACTAATGTTTTGTAGTTTACCCTTTGCCTCTAAAGCTGGAAATGCAATCTCATCCTCTGCATCTGAATGAATCTGATACAAGAACTTTATAAGATGAAACCGCTGATGAAACTCTTCAAGGAAGCTACAATCTGCTGCCAGTCGAGCTGAACCAGATACAAGGTAGTCTAGATCCTTCTTCATTGCCTTGTGGAAGAAGAAAATCAAATCGATTGGTTTCAAGTCCATGATTACGTGATCGCCACTATCCTTGTCACCAAGGAAATCAGGAAGCTGTTGAAGAGGCCTGAGCTTTCCTGGGATAAGTATTTGTTGATTCATCGCACTCGAGTAAGGTGTCTCACTTATGTAGCCAGCAGGTGGATCCATTGACATGAAACTGGTTGAAGACTTCATTTTTTTCCCTTGACATACAAGCAAGTAAGGATCAGATGCTTTGCATAGTTGCTGCTGTGATTGCAGGGTGAAAGATCCAGAAGCTTCTTCAATGTGTTCCTCTTCAAAGGGACATCTTGGTTTGAACATAAAGGACAGCTCATTCCAGAAACTTTCAACTGGTGTTTTGCCTGAATAACCGAAGCGAAACCACTGCAATAAGAGGTGTGCAAAAGATTTATTGGGAAAGGAATCTTCTGAGCTTAAGAAGTGAATAATTGATTGACATTCATCTTCTGGCAACTGAGAAGAAAACCACATTATGACACACTTGAGCAATCCAAGAGGCAAGACATGAAGGCTTCTGTATAGGAGCTGCCTCTGCATTTCAATGTTGCAGTTCTTGCTGATGATTGGAAATACCTGGAGAAGACCAATGAGTGAAACACTTTGGATGTCATAAGGAAACTAAAGCTAAACACATTTCAAAGTTATAGTAGTCTACTTTCAACAAAAGCCAAAATAATTAAAGGTACATAAGAATAGAAAAATAGTCTACCTCTGTTTCCTCAACAGAAAACTGCTTGGCTACTGTCAATATAAGAGATTCCAGTTTCTCATGAAGCGTAACGACAAAATTGTCACTCCCTGTTCTAGTTTCATGGTCTAGTGACCTCTTGAAGTTTTCCACATGGGCATCTATGGTGAATTGTTTGGAAGTGGAAGAGTGTACTTGATCCATCATTTCTTCAAACACTGGGTAAAAGAACTTCTTAAATGCATTGCTGCAATGAAGTATGTCACTAGTTTCTCAGAGAAATTAGGATAAAAAGGAAGCAAGACAAGTCCAAGAAAACTACCCATAAATAATCAAGTTCCCCAAAAGTATTACCAATAAAAGATAAGGACATCAGCAAGGAAGTTTAGCCGAACCACCAACACATTGAGGTCCAATGAAAGGCTTGGAAATTTCAATTGGGATAAACCTTTTTTAATATCTACCAAATCTCTTCTAATTGCATTATGCCAAAGTTGAATACCATGAAGCAGAGTGTGTCCTGTATTTGGACTAGAAAAGGACAGTTTACTCCAATGCCAAAAACGTTGAAACAGCCCACTTGATGAATTATGTGTGTGAGAGTTGTTCATATTTTCAGACACTTCTACAGCCTGAACTCCTTTCATGATCTTTGTAAGAGCCGTAAAAGATGATTGACTATCGTCATTTAGCCAAGAGTTTATGACCTTTGGGAAAAAATAGTTTAATCTTGTTACAATTGCAACAAAATGAATAAAAACAATAGAGAGACACATTTTGGTATATAGAATTATATACCAGTTGCAAAGATACTTCCTTTGGGACAACTTCTTTGACGCAATTCTCAACTTCAGATTTCTCCTTGGGAGAGAGTAAAGACATCATCCATGGGAAAATTTCTTCTAGCACCATCACTGGAACACTACAAATGAATTGCCACACTAGTGATGCCTGTTCTTGAAATGAGAAGTTCTCAATTAACAAAGGAAACACCTGCATCGTAGCGAGTATGTCTGGTCAGAGGAATTTAACACAAATCTTGAATAAGATAATTTCTGAATCACATGGTTAAAAGACAATATAATTGTGACAAGAAAAACCTGACGCTCTTCTTTAAGCATATGTTGACATATGGATGATTGAATGGTGCCTATGCATAATACAACTTCACGAAGTACATCGACAATGTTCCCTTTTTCTTCTTCAATAACATGTAGCCAATGAAAAATTGAAGTGAAAAGATCATCTGTGGCATCATGTTCAAGCGAATAATTAAAAACAATGTTTTTCACACGAGTGTCGAGCGCTGAAAATATAACCTGCCAAGTAAACAAACATTACGTAAGTGATTGTGATAAACAAATAAAATCGGAAAGATTCAAGTTTTTGTGTTAGATTCTGTATTGATTCTATAAGACTCTGTGCAAACTCGTTGACTTTTTAGCTGTAAGATGGTTTCATCTTTAGTTTTGTGGTAATTCTGACATCAAAGACAAGCAGAGTATTTCAAGAATCTATGTAATATCACTAATAATCCATAACCTACCACGATTATATGAGATTATGATAGCTAATTTAGCTCTTGTTTTGTCCATAATATGAAATCATTAGCAGCTAAAATGCTTAGTTTAGCTAAGTTCTCAAAAAGAGTAATTAACTAACCTCATCTTCAGCTGCGGAATGATACTTATATACAAGCTTCAAGAATTCAAACTTACGACGGAGCTCCACCGCCAGATCGTAACCGGCACGGAACGTATCACCGGCCAGACACTGGAGCTCCGTCAGCTGCGCACGGAAAGCCTTATGGAAGTAAACAAACAAAAGAATCGGAGCATCGGACAACCGAGCATTCACCGCCGAAGCGGAGGAGGAAGACGACGCAATATCCGGCGGTTTACTATCCTCCCGTCGGTTCTTGTCCGGCGGAAGTGGAAGAGGATCTCTGACTCCCATCCACCATGAAGAGAAGAGGAGATGGAAGAGGAGAAAAAAGAAAGAAGAAGGAAACGCGTTGACGAGAAGAGATAGTAATTTAAAGGCTCGATCATCGTCTTCGTCAAGCTCGCTCTGCTGTGTAGATTATTTTAGGATTTGTTAATTCATTTTTAAGGGTTTTAAGGGTTTATTATTATACTAGAAGTGATGGAGACGTTAGAACGCTGAACAACCAAGAAGGCTTTTATCATACATCTTGTGGCCCGTCTTATTATACTATTTTTGTTCATTATTTTTGTTCCGATTTGTAGTTTTTATCTGCGACATAAACATTATTTTTATTTGCCGACAAACGTATATATTTTTATTTTTAATGTATACGATAGAAATCATGTAAATTTGAATAAGAAGATATTAAACTCTCAATTTGTCAACATCATATGATATTTATTCACCATCATTAGTTATATATACATTCAAACATGAACTAAAAAAAAAGGTAAATACATTGACGTGACCAAATATATATAGATCGGAGTTTGGTCAGCATCCCCGTTAACAGGTCATCCATTTTGACTCCGTTTGTTAAAGCCGTTAATTAATCTCATCGGTCCATCTTCCACACAGACACAGTGCCGTCTCTGTCTCTCCCTTTAAAATGGACCTAATAATAAGTTAAAATGGGCCAAGCCTAATAATGAAGGCAAACAACTAAAATTGATTTTTGTTTTATTTGTTCAAACAAACAAAATAGAAAAATTAGTGCATGCCAGTTTGTGCCAAGAGGTGAAAAGTGATTCCGTCTTCTTCGTCTCCGGGGGAAGATGGCGGCGGAGAATCCAATGAAAACGAAATGGACGGCGATGACGGCAAGCATATGGATCCAGTGCACCGGAGGAGGTTCGTACACATTCGGAATCTACTCGGCGATCTTAAAGTCAACTCAATCCTACAACCAATCAACTCTTGATATAGTCTCCGTCTTCAAAGACATTGGGGGTAACGTCGGCATTTTATCAGGACTTGTATACACTGCAGCCACCTTCAATCGCCGTCACCGTGAAGGACGAGAAGGTCGAGGAGGACCGTGGGTAGTGATTTTGATCGGAGCAGTTTTGTGCTTCACCGGTTATTTCCTCATGTGGGCTTCCGTTACCGGTCTGATTAGAAAACCGCCGGTTCCGGTTATGTGCCTATATATGTTCATAGCTGCTCAGTCTTTGACGTTTCTCAACACGGCCAACGTTGTGAGCTCCTTAGAGAATTTTGCTGATTATGGTGGCACTGCAGTTGGTATTATGAAGGTAAGTAAGGCTCAAGAAGTTTAATGAAAATGTTGATATATTGATATATATATTCAAGAGAAGTTCCTTCAAATCGCACTAAAATAAGTTTTTTTCCCCAAAAATAGCACACTTTTTCATTTTTATCAAAAATAACATTTTTATAAAGGGTAATAATTTAATTTGTTGGTGTGGGTTAAGTATTTTACGATTTAGAGTATAGTTTTTAGGGGGTATGAGGTAATGTTAGATTATAGGATTTGTGTTATGTAAGAGAATTGCATTTAATAAAAATGCTATTTTTTGCCTAAATTAAAAAAATGTGATATTTTTGACATAAAAACTTTATTTTGTGCAAGAGAATTGCCCTATATTCAATATGATCTGATTAATTAGTTGTAAAGAACCTTAAAAAACAGGGGAGATCGGTAGGAATTGGAAAGATATATATCATTTATCTTCGAAGTTGAATGTGGAAAATTTCCTCAAAGACCATTGTGATAACACTTAAGCTTATGTCTTGCGCTTGTTCTTTGCAGGGTTTTGTTGGTTTAAGCGGAGCAATGTTAATTCAGCTGTATGAAACAATATGCCCTGGAGATCCAAAGACTTTCATTCTTCTACTTGCAGTAGTACCTTCACTTCTCTCTGTTTTGGTGATGCCTCTTGTCAGGATATATGAGACAAGCACAGTCGATGAGAAGAAGCATTTAGATGGTTTATCAACTTTGTCACTTATCATTGCAGCTTACCTTATGATCATTATTGTTCTCAAGAGCATTTTTGGTTTACCATCATGGGCCAATGCCGTCACACTTGCAATTCTACTCATTCTGCTTGCCTCTCCTCTACTAATTGCGATAAGCGCACACCGAGACAAAGTCGAGAAACCATTAACAACTGATTATATTCCTCTGGTTGAGAATCTGGAAGCAACGACCTCTGGAAAGATTTTGGTGCTAAATGAAGACAAAAGCTTGAATCTTTTACAAGCTATGCGTACTGTAGATTTCTGGTTGTTGTTTCTTGCAATGATATGTGGAATGGGATCTGGGATTTCGACGATAAACAACCTCAGACAAATAGGTGAGTCTCTTCGATACTCTATCGTTGAGATAAACTCATTGTTGGCTTTATGGAATATATGGAACTTTATTGGTCGGTTTGGAGCCGGTTATGCCTCGGATTTATTGCTACACAGAAAAGGATGGCCACGTCCTTTGCTAATGGCTACAACTCTTGGAACCATGACCATTGGTCATCTAATCATAGCCTCTGGTTTTCAAGGAAATCTTTACCCCGGTTCGGTTATCGTAGGAGTTTGTTATGGCGCACAATGGTCGTTGATGCCAACAATTACGTCAGAACTATTCGGTGTTAAGCACATGGGCACAATCTACAACACCATTTCGATTGCTAGTCCTATGGGTTCATATATCTTCTCTGTTAGATTGATTGGATATATCTATGATCAGACCATTACCGGGAAAGGTCACGCTTGTTACGGTCCTCATTGTTTCCGATTGTCATTTGTGATTATTGCGTCTGTGGCTTTCATCGGATTTCTTGTTTCTTGTGTGTTGTTGTTTCGGACAAAGACGATATATCGACAGATCTTCGAGAAGAGGTTGCATCGTCGGTAACAGTTGTGACTTGTGAATAGCATTTATTCATGTACGTACAATGTTGTATAGTGCCATTTGTGTTAGTATTTTCATTTGATTGTTTATATTTATTATTGAATTTATTGTATTTGTAACTATACTAACGATTGTTTTCTTATTGAATTTATTGTATTTGTAACTAAACTTATGATTGTAAAATATATATATTGTGTAAATACAAGTACATATTGTATTTATTCGTGTGAGGGTCTTTGTTTTTGTATAAATTTATACCGCCAAAATTGCAAGTTAGTTGAGTATAGTAGTTATATTCGTTTCTGATGTTTGTAACATAAGTCTGTGGAGTTTAGTTGTGTGAAATAAATGAAGTATTAATGTAAAAACAAATATAAGGAGCTTTATCTCATTGTACCGAAGTAGAAGATCATTAATGATCATCCTTGCCATTTAGAGATCATTTTGCTTTACATGTTAAACATATATCCTTTTAATGGGTTACTTCAATTGTCATGTTATTCGCATACCTCATCTAGTTATTTTCCCAAATCAATGTTTTTTTGTTTGTTTTTTTAGTTACTTATGTAAATTGTAGAAAATTTGACAAATAGAGAGTTACTTTTTTCAAGCAATATTCAATTCAAGATTTAAAAAGTGATATTTTCATAACAACAAATATTATATTAAACCCTTTAACAAAAAAAAACAAAAAACAAATATTATATTCAATTTTATATCAGTAATTTTTTTTTCCAAATTATGTTATTCAATGTTGTTTTTATAAATTTGTAAAGTTCTGATATGGTCTTTTATCAGCTACAAATTCTACAATATGCATGTATATGTTCACAAATTTCATTCAAATCAAGTTGTTCCACCACTAAGGTTTTTATCAGTCTAAATTAATGGTTGTAATCAATCGAATACAAAATTACTAATCCAATAACTAAAAGAGGAGAAAACAAAATTCATACGATCAAATTCTAAATATATAAAATTTAGCACATACTATTACTATCTAAAGATTCTAAACCAACTTACAAATTCGATTTCGTGGTGATATAGTTATTGCAGTTTCTTATTTTATTTTTAAAAATATTCTATGACAATTAGTTTTCAAATCAATTCGATAAAAATGTAGTAATGTACTATATAAATTAAGTAAGTGTGTGTAGTCTAGTGATATTAAAGGAGGTTGCGCTCTACACTCTAATTCGAACTTTGATTGAGAAGAATGTATTTATCACATATTGATTCCAAAATCCAAACCAAAGGAAATTAATAGATCCAAAAAATTAAAATCTTTCAATTTTTTTTTTTTTTTTTGTGTCGAAAACTCAAAGACTTAAAAGTTTTTAAAACCCAACACTATTTACAGAAATAATTAACATAATTGATACCATATTGTAATTATAAAATCCATAATTATATATATATATATATATTTGCTTAATAAAGAAAAAAAAAGCATATATAATTAATATCTCTATCGAGAGCCCTAACCCTGTTAGCCCCTATTTCTTCTCTCCTCGTGTTTCAGTCGTTCGTTTCCTCTGAGAGATCATTGAGAGACCTATTTGACATTTATTTACCATCTCTTTCTTTTTTTCTTCTTCAGCTCTCACACGAACCCTCAAAACGACAACGTTTTTAACCAGTCGACGCTTTTGGTCCTTCCTTGTTCCTCTTTCTCTTGTTTAACCGATTTCGATTTCCCCACAATGCCAAAGGGTTTTGATTCTCTCTCCCTCGGAATCTCAATTTAACCAAACAACAACAAAAAAACCCTAATTTCAATCTCTATCTTTTTGATCTCTCCATGGGTTCCTCCTCCGATATCGTCCCTGACCGATCCTCCCTTGACCACCACTCTCCCGCCGACGATGTTGCTCCGGTTACAGATACCAAAATTCCCAAGGAGGAGCCTTCACCGCTTAGGAGAACGCGGCCTTCACGTGCTTGCACTGTTAGGGCTCAGCAGCGGCTTCAAGAGATACAAGCGGCGGAGAGAAAGCTTAGGCCACCTAAGAAGGAGTTTAAACATCGACGGAAAGAGGAGGTGGTGGAAGATGATGACGATGTTGATGATCAAGAGGAAGAAGAAGACGACGAAGGAGATGAGAGTAATCAGCTGCAATGTGTTGCTGGTGGAAGTTCTGGCAAAATTGTTACTTCTCTTGTTCCTCCACCTGAACCTTCACAGATGCCAAGATGGAATCTTCGTTCCATGTGGGAACTTGCTTCCGTACTCAATTTCTTGCATGTGAGCTCTCTGTTTTCTTCAATTCTCGGAAATTGTTTGCTTCTTCAGCTGCTAATGAGTAACTTTCAAGTTCTCCTTTTTTCTGGATGTTGAAGGTATTTAGACCGCTTTTGAAGATCAACGCTGAGTTTTTAGCTGAGGAGTTTGAAACGGCTCTGCTTTCTCCAAACGATACTTTAAGTGATATACATATTCCTTTGCTAAAGGTTAGTGCTTTGGTTCTTCCATTGTTGTGTTTTTTTCCCACTCTTTTAGTGTACTACTACTCGTGTCTTATTGATTGTTTGCTAATTCTTGTTGGTTTGCTTTGGCTTCGGTCTGTATTACCTTCAATGTACCACGAGAGTTTGTCTCATTGACATGAACAGAACTTGATGTCATACCACGGTCCAAGTGTTGCCTCTTCTTAGTACGAAAACTAGCTATAAGACTTTTTTTTGGCGTACTGAATAGTTCTAGAACAGGAATCTTACCTTCGTGTTTGATTGAGAAGATTCCGTTAAAGGTTTAGATGTTAAATGGAATCCTATGTGCTGTGGACTGTGAGAGATAGGAGGGAGGACCTGTTAAAGATGTGTTAATATCCTATATCTTACTGCAAATTGAAATGCTATCTCTAGTTCAGATGACATTTAATCTTCTCTTTGAAACTGTGCTTCATGGCTGCTAGAGGTGTATCTTTGTCTGCACTTCAAATTAAATGTTCCCATGGAATTTGACTTGACATTTCGGAAGGCCTTTGTAATGAGGCTTGGGTAGACAACGACCAGCTTGTTCAACTATATCATGAACTTACTTTTTTCTAGCTTTGGATTGAAGGGACTTTTATTTACAAATCATTTTGGCCGAGCAGCTGATTGACCAACAAATAACATCTATGTTTTTGGCTAGCTTCCCTCATAGGCAACTTATAGGCTTGTACTGCCCAGCACAGATCACTAATTTCTCTAAAACGCTTTATTGAGTCATTTTAGAGTTCCCTGATTGAAGTCCTTGATCATTTTCATGTTATCATGATTTTATCTGTTGTGCACAGTTATTACTTTAAGATGCTGTAATTTCTTTTGGTTTTTGCGGATAATAATCAATCATGCTTTGGAATCAAATAAATTATTCACTACTATAAAATGTCCAAATTGCTTAACAGATTTTCTATATGAGCAATATACCATTGTTTCTTTTCAATTTGCAGGCCATTCCTCCTGTAACTCGAATGGCCCTCACACGTGATACCTGGGTCACTGTCTTGTGCAGAAAAATAAGAGATTGCTGGCACTGGGTAATGATTGCTAAACATCTTTGACCTGATTTTGTGAAGTATTTTTTGCATTATATCAGGTTCTGACATGAGCTTCATCTACTCATTTAGGTCGCAGAAGGGGACCTTCCTATTGTTGCCTCGCAAGGGTGAGTTGTTATAATTTTCTGAATTTCGTAGTAACTGATTAGTGAAGCAGTTATGAGCTTCTCGTCTTAATCTTGCAGGCGGGAAATTGAAGTGTACAAATCTCTTGATCCAGCCATTCGTGTGGTGATTTTGAAAGCTTTGTGTGATATTCGTGTTGAGGTATTGTTGCTGCTGTATGTTGATCTATCATTCAGATCTTGATTGATAGTACTTGTAACTGCGTATTTGCTGCTCTTGTTTTATCCTTTAATTTTTTTTTGTTATTTGTCTAAAGCACTGCAGTTGAAAATGAATTTTCATAATGTTTGCAGCTCTGTATTGCTGTATAATTGTTTACACTCTATGATGTCCATTATTAAGCTGTGGAGCTCACTGATGCAATGCTAACGGTTGGCTTGAAATCTAGATGGTTTTAAAATTTACAGTTTCGATGGGTTTTGTGAATTTCTACAGCAAGAGGATATCAGGAGCTATATTGACAACTCTCTTAAAACTGGTGTTCAACTGTCAGTTTTTCGCAAAGATCGCGTTGGGGGTGATTCACATGGAGTTAATTTTTGGTCGGTGTCAGATAAGAAAGACCTAAGTAGGACTCCCTTGTTTGCATATTTCTGATAGCACCTGTTTGTTTCTTATGTAAGGTATGAGGATGATCCGTTAATTGGTCACCGTTTGTATCGGGAAATAAGGAAAGCAGAGGTGGTGAAGGTCAAAACAAAGGGTTCCAAGATTCTTCCTAACGTATCATACCAATGGGAAACTGTTGCCACTAATTTTGATGAATTCCAAGATGTTTCTGTAAGTCTTTACTACAACAATAATTTTGAATTACCAGATGAATTTGCTTAGGATACTTCTATATTAGTGTCTGTCTAGTGAGTGTAATTAATTCTCGCAATGGAATATGGTAGCTTGGTTCTGATGTGATTGTGATGATTAGACAGCTTGCAGGCTGGTATTAACCATGCACTTGAATATTAGTCTTTTTTACTGATAGAATTTTACAGATGCCAAGCATGGGATTATACTCTATATGTTGAGAAAAATGTATGTGAAGAATCACTTATTTTCAGAGGATGGGCGTAACTTTCTTCCCAAAATTTATTACATAAAAAATGGGGCATACCTTTTGATTGCTTGTAAATATCATTGATATCTTTGGTATGAGTGAATCAAGTTAAAATGATAGGTGCTAAGAACTGTCTGGAAAGGGCTCATGTGCAAGTTGAGTCTATTTCAATGTAAGAACATAGTTGGATGTTCATTGAGTTAGTAGTATGTGTGTTAGTGAATCCTGTATCTTTTTCTCGAGGGATGTCCTTTCTTGGCAATTTTGTTACGTGATTATAGTGCTTCACAAGGTAAACATAAACAAGTTTATATTGTGGATCCGTGTCAATGCTTTAGTACCTTCTGTCGTGGATTGGAGATCCTATGCTATTTTGTCGAAGCTTATGTTTTGGACTGAACTTCTTTTCTTTTGACTGTCAATTGATGCTTGCTTCTGTGAAGGACTAGACTATTATAAGAAACAATAGGTATAACTTTCCATGTCTTTGCTGCTTATCTAGAAGCTGTGACTCTTTGTTTTGCAGGAAAAACTTATTCAAAGTAATAGTAGAATTGAAGTTTCTTTAGGGAAGAAGTTAATGAAAGATATGCTTCCTGAGATTGAAAAAGAACACAAGGTTCCCATCTGCTCTATACTTAACTTTTTTGTTTCTTTTTTTCGTATTGGTTACAGTAAATAGAACTGTATTACTAAGCGCATATTCATGGCTGAATAATTCTTATCGACTGCATCCTTTAATACTGGAATTATTTTATCCGCTGTCAGAGGAAAGAAAAATTGTTGAAAAAGCAACACAGACAGGCTCTTCTTCTTGATAACTTTTTGGTTGTTGATGGTCTTGGTGGTGGGCGTTCTCTCCGTGATAGGAAGCCAGTTAGATACACTTTTGGTAAAGTTATGACCTTGTTGGAAATTCATGCCCGGTGCTTTCCTGGGGTAATTCAGCCCAGTAGAGTTTTACTAATATCGAATATTATTGCAGATGATTATGATAGGTCCATAAATGAAGCTATCAAGATAACAAAGTACGTCTGAGTGTCCCTTGCAGTGAATCATCTCTGCTGTTGGTTTCCTTTAAAATTGTTATTTGGTGACTATTATCTATTGTCTCTTACATTCTGGTTATTTTGGCGATACTATCTCAGGAAGAAACATCCATCACCAGAACCTCCTCTCCACAGAAGAGAATCTGCCAGATTGGACGCTCTTGCGAATGGCAGATCGACCAGTTCAACCCATCCTACTGAGGCTGTGAACGATACAGCATCTGCGAGATCCTCTGATTTTGCTGATTATGATGATTTCGATGAGCAGAGAGATGAATCCTTGGACAGAAGGCAAGACCCTATGTATTTTTCTTCTCTCCTTAAATTTCCTGTCTGGAACTTTTCACAACATTAGGTTGAATTAACGAGTATAATGTCATGACAGTAACAGGCGCAGACAACGACCCCAACGGTATTCAGCTACAGACTTTGTTGATACTGTTTCAGACAATGAGGTAGAATTTGAAAGCGACGATGACATTTATGGGGAAGCAGTTTATGATGAAGAATATCTGAAGAAGCGTAAACAGAAGAAGCTTTCTAGTGGTTCTGAGGGAGATGAAGAGAAAGGAGATGAAGAGTACAAATGGGATGCAGACAATGCCGAGTATGAGGAGGAGGAAGAAGAAGAAGAAGACGAAGAAGATTCTCTAAGTGCAAGCGAAGAAGATAGTGATGCACCCCGTAGGGTTAAGAAAATGCCACGAAGAGAAACTAAGTTAAGGTCAAGGTCAAGGTCAAATGATTTCCGGCCAGGCCTGAGACGTAGTAAAAGAGCCACAAGAATCGATTACCAACAATATGAGTTCTCAGAATCAGACAAAGAAACAACAGGAGTGGCAAAACGTAAGCGATTGGTTGAGCCGGATGAACATTCTGATGAATCAGGGAATGGGAATTTTACAATGGGAAGTCCAGACTCTGAAGAAAATGCAAATGATTCAGAAACAAAATCTGGTGAAGAAGAAGAAGAGCTGAGAGAGGTCAATTACGATGCGGAGACAACAAATGGTAAAGAGAATAACCAACTTAACAAACCAAACGGCACAGACCAAGAAGAAGTTGAGGGTGTAGTGGGCAAAAGGCGTTACCTCGACTTAAACGAGCTTGCCCCTGTATCTGGTTTTGATGATGGTCCAAGTACAGTATTGAAGGATGATGATAAGACAGACAATTCATAAGAGATCTCTCTTTACCATCTTAAAGCTCCCTCTGGTCAATCACCATTGTATGATAAGCAAGATTCTCAAGAGTTATTTCTGGCAAAAAAACCCTTGCAGAGACACTTCATTGGCTTTTTCTCCATTCAAGCGTATCTGCCTTGTTATGTTGCAGAGGCCGAAGAGGTATGTGTAGATTAGGTTAGTCATTTTTTTCTTACCCTGAAAAAAAGAAACAATGAAGAGGGTGAACCAGAGATATTCCTAAGAGCTTTTTAATGTTATGGAATTATTATTAGTGTAAAAGTAACTTTCTCTAACTTTTGTATTGGCCATAAGAACACACGTTCAAGGTCTCTTAGATTTTGGTAAAACAACGCAGCTTTGCGACTTCCTGAATGTGATTATGCCATTATGGTACATGTTGCAAACCTTTTTAAAAGCTATGAAACTCATGTTGCTTTATCCCATGTCATTGTGTTGACTGCATAAACTTTCTGATCACTAATTCATCATCATCACAGAGAATTCAAGTCGTTTCCTTTTTACACTACTATTAGTTCTAAAGTAACAAACAAAATATTGTTTTCATTGTTACTCTTTGCTATTACTAAAGAAATAAATTTCAAATCACCAAAAGATGGCTTACTTTTCTTTGTAAACTTAAAAAAATAGTCTTAACCAAAAGAACGGTACCTCTAACGCCTTAATACCCTCTTTAATATCATTAAAAGTTGCTATACAGATTCTATTTAGGAACATCTTTAAAAACAATAATGAATTGTGCTAAAGATCTTGGAACCAAAGTTATTTTATAAATTTTTGGAACCAAATATGTGGCAAAATAAAGAAAAGAAAAGAGAAATAGCAATTTTATATAGATTTTAAAGAATCATGCATATGTAATTTAAGAAAGATGAAAGCATATTCATGCCTTTCTTGCCACACACGCTTCTTAGACCTCCAAACCCATTTTGCCTAATCCCTTCCTTCCTCACAACACTCCCTTTGTATTATTACATGCCTCATTCTTCATATTTGTAAACGAAGGCTTAATTATATTTCTCCAGTGCTAATAACATTTGTTTCTTTAAAGGAAAATGGTGAGATCTTCCTCTTCAAAATCAAAGAATCCTTGGACAAACGAAGAAGACACCGCCCAAAAGTTTGTGTTTGCGTCTGCGTCCAAAAACGGATCTGCAGTTCCTAAGAAAATAGGTTACAAAAACATTTCAACCATTTCTATCTGTCTTTTAATTATATGATGTTTTTTTTTTTGATAAAAAAAACTGATAACGTGTTTATATGATGTTGATATGATATATCTATATATATATGTGTTTGAACATTTTATAGGACTTAGGAGATGTGGGAAGAGTTGCAGAGTTAGAAAAACTGATAACTCAGGAACTAAGAATGAGAACTTCACTTCTGAAGAAGAAGATCTGATCATTAAGATCCACGCAGCAATGGGAAGCAGGTTTGCTTATTACTCCAAACTATTTTCTGTAGATTCTTTGAGATTTAGCAGATTGTGATGATTTTTTTATGTGTTGATTTAGATGGCAACTTATTGCGCAGCATTTGCCAGGAAAGACCGAAGAAGAAGTGAAGATGTTTTGGAATTCAAAACTAAAGAAGAAACTGTCTGAAATGGGGATAGATCCTGTCACTCACCGTCCTTTTTCTCATGTACTTGCTGAATACGGCACCATCAATGGTGGTGGAACACTAAACCCTAATCCCTTGAATCAAGCCGGATCTCTTGGGCGTAATCACTCGCGCCACGGAGATTCTCATCAACAACAACAACAACATGATGATTCAGGAGATCTCATGTTTCATTTACAAGCAATCAAGCTTATGACCGAGTCATCGAACCAAGTCAAGCCCGAGTCTACGTTTGTATACGCCTCTTCTTCTTCTTCTAATTCGTCTTCTCCGTTGTTCTCTTCAACTTGTTCCACCATAGCTCAGGAGAATTCGGATGTTAACTTCACCTGGTCTGACTTTCTTCTTGACCAAGAAGAAACTTTCCATGAAAACCAACAGACTCAAGAACTAGTCAGCTTGTTCGGGAACGACTTCTCTGAGGCAGCAGATGCTACAATGGCTAATACATCAACTGTATCTTCTCAGATCGAAGAAGAATCTTCGAGCAACGGGTTCGTCGAATCGATTATAGCTAAAGAAAAAGAGTTGTTCTTGGGGTTTCCCAGCTACTTGGAACAGCCTTACTATTTTTAATTTACTTTCTTCTTATTCTCAACTACTAAATAAAGAAACAATCTAATAAAGAGAAAGAGCAGCTGCTACTTATAAATCTTCGATTATTGTTACAAATTAAATTGACAAAGATTTCATAAACAGAATTAAGACAGAAAACTTGAGTCTGTTCACAGTTTTAATCATCAGTCCTAAATGTTTTGGTCGAAACCGGATTTGAAATCGTAGGATTAGAGCCAAACAGAGTATTTGGCAGAATAACCGCTCCTGGAAGCTGACTGTTAAAATCGGTTATCAAACGCGCTCACAACTTTCGAGAACAGAGTATTGTTAGTCGTCAAGAACCCTACAAAACAGAATATATATATATATATATTGGAGAATATTTGGTTGAGAAGAACAGAACATGAAAAGTTTGTTCTTTGATAGTAAATGGTTCACCTTTGAGTTACTCTGTTTTACACTGTTTCCTTGGTTAAGTTTTAGTCGCTTTGTTGTAAAAATGATGACAAAGATAATAAGTCTGCCCACTATGTGTGAAAGCTAATGGATGAATAAGTTTTTTTTTTAAGAATGGATGAGGTTGTCTCCTTTTTTTTTTTTTTTTTTT
>VBRH01000426.1:31448-50260 GCA_014578085.1 Cardamine resedifolia | reverse complement strand
TTTTTTGCTTCATACGCCTTCCAAACTTTTTTAACTGCTCATCAATGGCGTTGAAGGGGCACAAGTTGAAGAGGTAGTTTCTTGACTATTGAGAGACTACCAGCTTCTTCCATATCAATGTCTCCAACTTTCATCCCATCAGGCAATCTCCAATCGAAAAAGTAAAGCAAATTCATAAGTCCTAGCTCTACGGTAGCAATCGCCATTGTCATCGCAGGACAGATCCTTCGACCAGAACCAAATGGTAATAGCTCAAAGTGTTGTCCTCTAAAATCTACACAACTATTTGCAAACCTTTCAGGGATGAAATCCTCAGGGTCGGTCCAACGCTTGGGGTCACGTCCGATTGTCCATACGTTAACATGGATTTGAGTTTTCTGGGGAATATCGTAGCCTTGAATCTTGATGTTAACCATTGTTTCCCTTGGGAGCAAAAATGGAACTGGTGGGTGTAATCTTAATGTTTCCTTGATAACATGCTTCAAGTAATCAACTTTTCCAAGGTCTTCTTCAGTGATTCTCTCCCTGTTGAGCCCGAGGGTGCCTCGGATACTTTCTTGAGCTCTCTTCATCACTATGGGGTTCCTAACGAGCTCTGTCATCGCCCAAATCATAGTTATGGCGCCTGTATCTATCCCCGCCAAAAATATATCCTGAGCAACACATAAAACATATACATACATAACAGTACTTAGACGTTTAATTACAGTTTTAAAAACTAATCAAGTGTTTGTAGTTTTAATGGTTCGTGCTACTAATTGTACTTAGTTAAGAATTGATTTCTAAATAATGCACCCGGTTGACTTCTTTCACATGTAAACTAGAAGATATTTTTTGAAATAACAAAGCAAGAATGTGTATGAACCAAACTTTGAGCTTTACCATTAGGACTGCCTTGATATTATCCATGTTGAGATTGAAGTAGTCTTTATATCCTTTTTTCTCGATCATATCTAACATCAAGGCGACGATATCTCCCGGGGAATCCAAATTCTTTCGTCCTGATGGCTTCAAGTGGTCATCAATCACATGCTGATAAAAAGCATCAAGCTCTTCAAAGACTTTGTTTATCCTCTTGTGTCGTTGAAACAACCAATCTATGAATCTTCCAACTCCACCAGGGAAGAAGTCTGAGAAAGTGAAAGTCCCTAGAGCTTCCGCTGATTCGGTAACAAGTTCTTCAATCCTATCTTGATCGATAACGAAACCGCTTTCGTGGAAATTCTGTCCTAAAGCCACTCTACAAATGATGCCTGCGGTGAGTGAGAAGAAGGTTTTACTTAGATCCATAGGAGATTGCTTCAAAGCCGATTCCGACACTTTCTTCACCATGTATTCAACCTCTTCCTCTCTTATATATCTAAAAGATTGAATCTTTTTAAGGCTAAAAAGCTCCATAACCGCCAGTTTTCGCATTTCCCGCCAATATTCACCATATGGCGCAAAGTTGATGTCTTTGAAACCGTAAGAGAGTTTTCCGGTCCCGAGCGTCTTTGGTCGGCTGCAACATTCCAAGTCATGGGTTTTGAGAACTGCTTCAGCTGCTTCGCTCGATGATATCACAAGCACTGGAACAAATCCGAGACGAAGAAGTATCACGGGACCGTATTTGATGGAGAGCTTATGATAACATCTGTGAGGCAATCCTGCGAGATGGTGTAAGTTTCCGATGATCGGAAGACTTGAAGGGCTCGGAGGAAGATTGAATTTTGGGGCTTTAATCTTTTTAAGAAAGATTGATGATACGAGGGTAAGAAGTGAAACTAAGAAGAAACAGAGCAAGATCGTCATTTTTCTCTTCCTCTGTTTTTTGTTTCCTTGGCTCTGTTTTTTTGGAGAGATGTGCTAAGAATTTTAAAGATGAGTGAAAAGATTTGATGACATAATCGATAAGTTTAATTCTTAAAATCAAGTGGTTGTAAATTTGTAATAGAAGTTAACTTCTGATAAATCTGACAAAAGCATAATTAAGAGTCTTGTGGTCCAAAAGTCAAAATTGATTGGATCACTATTTAACTGATGATGTATAAAAGCAGTATGCTTTGGGAAACACGTTGATTTAATGTGCACGGTGCTCGCATCCGATGGTCCGCCTACAACAAAACCACCACGCTGCCAAAGCAGAACCTCGCCGAACCACAGTCGCAAATCATTAAACTTGATGAGAATATGCATAAAGACGAATGGTGATGTCGTACTTTTAGAGAGTAATGTCTTTTTAATGTTGAATGTGACATTTCTCGATGATGCGGTGGTGATCAATCACATCACCATTCGTCTATTTTCATATTTTTAGGCTCGGAACAAGAACGTACAGAGCAGGGCAGATTTGGATTGGGAATCAGGGAATAATATCAAAAAAATTGATACTTTAGTTCGTTCTGCATGTGTCTATTCCAAATCTTAAGACTTAGAACATGGATTATAATATAGAGCGGGATAAATAATACTACATTTTCATGAATTTTGATACTGTTTTTACCTGCTACACATACATTTCGCACCGTTTCCATTACAAAACTTTAAACTTATCACGAGAAACTGAAAGGAAAGACAATTGCCACAAGAAATATAAAATTGCTAAGTTTGTTATAACAAAGAGTGACGCCAAAAAAAAAAAAAATGATATCACAAAAATATAGGGTAGTTGGAGACAAAAGATTTGAGACCAAGTCCGCCTGATTCCTAAAGTCGTAACTCTTACTATCATTAATAACCCAAAACCACGCCATATGGTTGGCACAAAATGCATACGTCCAAACAAAGCAGATAAGTTAGTTTAATTGAAGTCACCTTAGTAACACAATAATTCAACCTAATATATCGTGCAAGAAATGTAGGTTGAATTTATTATATTATCAATCGACCTCGCTCAATATGATAACACAACGCAGAAAATGCGAAGTCATTTCATACTCTTTTTTTTTTTTTTGGGAAACCTTGTTTCTTAACAAATGATAAGGTTTCCCAAAAAAATAATCATATTGATAATTGTTTCGGTTTGATCATTTGTTAAGAAACAAGGTTTCTTGTCTTTCTCATAGGACAAACAATCAAATCATAATAATAATTATTTCCGTTTCATCATCTCACGATGGTGATTGGTACGTGGTACCTAAACGTTCCCACCACTCTTGGAACATCAGAGCCTTCAGTCACAGTCTTTGGCCTGATAAATTCCATAGTAGCCACTAAATCATAATTACTATATTGTGCCAATAATTAATTGACTCTCTGTAAGCGGGAACAACATCCTTTGGTAGACACGTGGAAGAATCACAGAAACATGCACAAAGATCGGTCACCGGCCACCACTAATCACATATCTCAATCTACATTATCAATTGGTTTTAAATATATAATATTCATGAGACTTATCAAACTTTTTTGTTTATTAATATATTGTTCATCAAACATTCACTAATTCTTATATTTCGCAATAATAATAATAATAATATCTAAAGAATTGTATGTTTTCTGCTCGTAGTCTTTTCATGTTACCAAGAGTTTTTTTACTGCTCAACAATGGCGTTGAAGGGGCACAAGTTGAAGAGGTAGTTTCTTGACTACCGTGAGAGTTCCAGCTTCTCCCATATCAATGTCTCCAGCTTTCATCCCATCAGGCAATCTCCAATCGTAAAAGTAGAGCAAATTCAACAGTCCTAGCTCCACCGTAGCAATCGACAATGGCACCGCGGGACAGACCCTTCGACCAGAACCAAATGGTAATAGCTCAAAGTGTTGTCCTCTAAAATCTACACAACTGTTTGCAAACCGTTCAGGGATGAAATCTTCAGGGTCGGTCCAACGCTTGGGGTCTCGCCTGATCGTCCATACGTTAACTCGGATTTGCGTTTTAGGGTGAATGTCGTAGCCTTGAATCTTGATGTGAGACATTGTTTCCCTTGGGACCAAAAATGGAACTGGTGGGTGTAGTCTGAATGTTTCCTTTGATAATTAGCTTCAAGTAATCAACTTTTCCGAGGTCTTCTTCAGTGATTCTCTCCCTGTTGAGCCCGAGGGTGCCTAAAGCTATTCTACAAATTATGCTTGCGGTGAGTGAGAAAAAGGTTTGGCTTACATCCATAGTAGATTGCTTCAAAGCCGAGTTCGACACTTTCTTCACCATGAATTCGACCTCTTCCTCTCTTATGTACCTAAAAGATTGAACCTTTTTAAGGCTTAAAAGCTCCATAACCACGAGTTTTCCGCCGGAGAGTTTTTGGGTCCCGACCGTCTTTGGTCGGCTGGAACATTCCAAGTCATAAGTTTTGAGCACTTCTTCAGCTGCTTCACTCGAGGAATTCTCAACCATTGGGACAAACCCGAGGCTAAGAAGTATCCCGGAACAGTATTTGATGGAGAGCTGATGATAACATCTGTGCGGAAATCCTGCAAGATGGTGCCAGTTTCCAATGATCGGAAGACTTGGAGGGCTCGGAGGAAGACTGAATTTTGGGTTTTTAATCTGTTTAAGATATATATATCGATGATACGACAGTAAGAAGTGAAACTAAGAATAAACAGAGCAAGATCGCTATTTTTAGTTTTCCTCTGTTTTTTTGTTTCACTGGCTCTGTTTCCTCTTGGAGAGATTGGTTAAACTAATCTTCCTCTCATTATCTAACAACAAACTAGCCAAAATTGTGCAAGACGATCACAATTTCCTAAATTGATGTTTGAAATACTGAGCAAGGGAAATCATGTGATAGCAGAAAACAGAATCTTATAGAGAATAATTCGCCAGCAACATTTCAGATCAGTAAAATAGAATACCAAAGCTTAAGCTAGAGAAAACTCGGTATTTACTAAAACAAAATGTAATAACAGAAAACAGAGTGAACGATTAGAAAAAGAAACAGGGGCTTTACTCGGCGGCTGCTTCCTCCATGACTTGTTCTGCGATGGCTGGTGTCACAGGGTAGTAGTGATAGTGTAGCTCCCCAACATCATCTCCTGATAGTTTCGTCCATCCTTTAGGACCGACGTGGTACACTGATCATATGAGAAAAGTACCAATGTTATGAGCTAAATCAGAATCTTGAAAGTTTGATATCTTATTTGGACCATAAATGCATTAGGTCTACTAACCGCTAGCAACTCCACCACTGGCTCCATCACGGAATGTCGCATGGTAGATTGATCTCCTTGCTAACTCAGAAGCTTCTTCAACCGACATATCGAATTTGTACCTAATGATACAAGAAAAATCATAAATAAGAACCAGTTGCTTAACTAACATCATTAGATTTGGTATTTAGCTTTTTGGGATAGGGACAAAAACGATGAAGATGTTGTTGGGCAATGATTTACCCGCTGTCAAGTACACCGTAAGCGTATGGTGAACCAGAACCAACTGAAAACCTGTCTCCCTTGAGCCGTCCTCCTTCATTGTCAACATAGTATAGTCCAGGACCCTATTTACAAGAAGCATGGATTTAGCATCTCAAAGTTTCCATTTGAGTGAGAAGAAAAGACAGTGTTGAAGATATGAAGTCGATTTTACTGACAGTTTCGTCCCATCCAGCAATCATTGTGCCAACAGAAAGTCCCATTCCACGGTATGAATAGAGCATGTTTGCAAGAAGTTTTGAAGCTCCAGAAACAGAGATTCTCCTCTTGTTTGCCAGCTCATGTAGACGGCACTTGGGATAGACAAATAAATTAAGAGATCAGCCATAGTTTCAACAAACAAAATTTGGTGATAAGTTGAAAAATCCAATACATAATGATATTAACATGCCAAAATTTATACACAAGAACTAGGTAGACCCACTCAAATGAAGAGCAACTGTACCACTTTGCATTTCCCCAATTCTTATATAACACTAGAGAGCATCTATAGTTCATCAATATATGTTTATTTATTTATTTGATAGCCAAGTACAGCAAAAGAAGGAGTTGAACTTTATTGCTAAGGAAATGTTTGGTTCACAGAACAAGAGTTCTAAAGCCATCACATGCCCAACAGAAAATGCATGCTTAGAATCCAAAGAGACTCGTATGATCTTAGGGTCACCATCAGACAAGCAAAACCTTTTTTATTCTTCAATACAGACAGAACTACAACTTTAAGAGTTTGACAAGGCCAATGAATCTGTTGCTTTTGAGAATATTAATAAATCACTATAAGAACAAGGCAAGAAGATAAATCAGAGATCCAAGCATCAGTTCAGACAGCAAACATAACATTTGAGCTAGGTACCTTAATTCCAAGATTTCTGTGCCAGAATTGGCAGTCAGCAGCTCCTCCAGCCATTGTACCGAGCATATAAGGATTGATTTCAATAATCTTCTTCACAGATTGTGAGGCTGAATGAGCAAAAATGATATAAAACATCAGCATCAATCACACAAACGCTTCGTTCCCTCTACTGATTCACAATCATTGACCAATACAAAGAAGACTAGAAATCTGCTTAACACTCCAGCACAAAACTAAACCAACAATCTCCATTTTAATTGTGTTTCTGCCACAGTCAACTATATCGAGAGGATACAACCTTTCAAAGAATAATTAGGAGAGGTCACAGCTAAACACAATCAAAGTTTGCACTAAAAAGCACAAAAGTAAAAAGTAAAATGACAAATGAGAACATACAGATATATCCTCCCATGCTAGCCCGAGAATCAGCAGCGACCATGACACCTTCTTTGAAGATAAAAGCGAGTGTGGTTGTTCCTTTTGCAGGCTTCACCATCTGTACAGCTTCTTTCTGAAATCCATCAAACTGAAACCCACACAAAAACCAGCTCAAAATCCAAAGACAGTTAACATTAAAAATTCACCCAAAAACGCTTCAAACCTCGAAACAAACACAAAACTCACATCTGTTGTGCGGGGTAGATCAAACGAGGGCACAGAAGAAAACCCATCAAGCATATCGCTGCTCGAGCCAAAGCCAATCATAGGCATGGAAGTCTCGAACCCACTTGTATCGAACTTCATTTTCAAACCTTACATAATCATTTAAAAAAAAAAAAACCAAATTGAAAAAAAAATACAAGTACCCGTCGAATATAGGAGAAGATACATCAAAATTAGAGCTAATACAACACGATAAAAGCAAAAATCAGATGTCAATCAAAGAGCTTTTCTCTCAAAAACTCAAATCAGATCTAGCACGAGATACATTTGTGTCAATGTAAAAACCCTAAACTCTCATCTTCGTTGAAAAGCCAAATCAACGATACTAGAGCTCAATTAAGGATTGGGAAACGTACCTTACTGAAGAAAAGTAATCAAATCGAGACAAAGGGTTAAGAGAGAAGAAGTAGAAGAAGTAGCTCCAAGTAATAAACGAAGACGAGAACAAGAAGCGATCGTTTCTTGAGCTCCGGGCAAACCAGAGGAGCAAATATGGGCCAGACTGGGCAGTCAATTTAATGGGCTGTTAATTAATTGGGCCAATCCTTTTTCTTAAAATACCCAATTTTTTATCGCCTCTGAAAATAACGAATCATTAATGAAGAATATGTCCAAAGGGGATGTATATTCTTTCCGTGTCAACATTTATAAAAGTTCAAGACTTTATTCGAGCATATTTCACTATACAAAATGTATCAGAAGATCATCTCTGTTTCAAAAAAAAGAAAAAAAAAGGAACATATGTATTTTTGAATAACTAAAGCCATCTCTGCATCATTTAAATACAAAAAAATGTGTGATTATGCATTTGAATTAACCTATCTTATCTCTATAAATATTATCAGATGAAATACAATTTTGGATCAATTCTGTTATTCAAGATACAAAATCAAATGCACTTTCCCTTTGCCATTTTGTTTATTTCTAAAAGTAGCAGAAAAATGTGAAAACATACAAAAACTATCTATTTGCCTATATAATCATCACATGTATTAAGAAAAGAAGCAATATATATATTCAGTCGCAGAACGCAGCAAATAGCTAGCGTTTCGTATTGCATCTTCTTGCTCGCATGGTCCCTGAAGGAGGGCTATTAAACGAGATGCTGCACCGTGTGTGTAACCAATAAGAGTATCTCATTAACGACCCGAGGTTGGAGCGAGCGTGAAATGTTCCTCTCAAGTACAACAACACAGGACCGGTTCCGAGCTGCAGCTGCAATTCCTGGCTCTGAATAAGCTGAATTGGTACCTGACTGCTGACGAGATGGAAGCTCGTGAACATTGACATTCCCTTTGGTACAATGAATGGCTCAATGCGCTCGGCCGCTATGAGTGTGTTGTAGAAGTAGAGCTCGAACATCACGTAGCTGAAATCCACGCTGCTTTTCTTGCTTGGGTTTGTGAAGTTTACCACAATGGCGAGATCTCCGTTTAGAATGTATCCCATGTCAAGATTGGCGGTATTTAGGGTTGCTGCTGAAATGTCGAAATATGGTGAGCGTGGACGGTTGGCAAGGTAGACTAAGAGGAGGATGAGGCCCGCGAAAATTAGGACCATCAAGAGAATTGCACAGCAGATTGTAGCCGACAATGTCATGGGTTTGGTGGTCCTCTTTGGACCTGGTTGATGTGATGGTCGTGTTGAAGCTGTTCTCCATGGAGTTGGCTCAGATCCATAGCCACGTTGTGGATGTCGTTGCTCATCAGGGCTTACTAGCAATGGCCTGGTAGAGTTTGGATTATGGCGTGGTGGTAACGGTTCCTCTGGTCTCAATGGCAAGGGTCTTGAGGAAGGTGATTCATGGAATGGTTCAGGTGGCTCAGTCTGGTGGCGTCCTCGTGTCTTTATTTTCACCCCTGGTGGAGCGACTGAATGAGTCTGTGGGATCTGTTGGTGGTGCGGAGAGGTCCATGAGCTAGAGGGACCACCAGGATATTGATCCTGCAAGGGAGTCTGAACGAAATGAGGGTTGGTTTCATAGTGGTGGTGAGACATTAGAGTAGCAACTAAAGGAGAAAGGAGTTAAGTGAAAGCAATAAAGAGAGACAATTTTGAGTGTTTTCTAAGTGAGAGAGATGATTACTTGATGAGAAGTTTAAGTAGGATTCTTATGTTAAAGGAAACTGACACAAGGAAGCAAGTAATCTTTTTCATATTCAAGCCATTCTCATCAAAAAGTTTTGAACAGAAAATGTAAATACCAAGAAATTCAATAGGATTTTTGGAATGAGAGAGAGAGAGAGATGTAACAACTTACAGGTTCCCGTTTATGGTAAAGATTAATAACCGCTCTGTTTTATAATGTTTGCATTTTCCTCCCTCTTCCCTTCTCGCGCTTATAACAGGCTTAATTCTGCATTAGTACACATGATAAAACATAGTAAGTGATATGACTGAAGTATAGAGTTAGGAGTCACAAATAAAACTGTCACACAGATGCAATAAAATTGAAATTCTTGTCCCATCAATAGCGTTCCAGACGAAGCTTGATTTTGTTATAGAATATGTCAGTCTATGAAAATATGCAGAATCATGACCAAAAAAAAAAAAAGGTTGACATGTTTTGAAACAAAGTCCTGTGAAACTAAAAATAAACTAGGGAGATAACCTTTCGCTGTCAGCCTTTAAGATCGAGCTTCTCAGGGCAGCATATATCAATTGCATCTTAAGCTCTTGAAATATCAAGGTCCAAAACCTCATTGGTTGCAATACATGCCAACGCAGCAGCTAATCAAGACTGTACCTGACAGTGGAAATTATGTTCTACAAGGCGTGCTGAAAAAAAAATTGTTCTACAAGCGTACCACTGAAGAAGAAATTTCATGCTTTCTTACACCAAGTAACAAGCTTGATGTACTGGTGCATAACAAAGGTAAATCCTTCTCTCAGTCCAACACGATTAGTCCTCAGTCAATATTTCTGAGGAATGAGTTTAAACTGAGTTAAGAGAAATTGTTTCATTTCTAATGCAATAGAGCTTGCTATCTTGTTTCACAGTCTGACCAAAAACGATGATCATTCTGGAGTATTAATATCGAGTCAGCTGCAACAGGGACAAGACAGAGTAGAGTTGGTTTACACTTAAAATAAAATGCAAGGAACTGTCAAATGAGCAAAAGAGGAAAAGGTTTAGTTGGTCTTATGTAGAAAATGAATAAAATTAGTTCAAACCTGATCAGTTTCTTCTTTCTTTCCGAGCAGTGGCAGGCATCAGTAGAGGTTTAAATGGCTTTGTATCAGCATCTCCTTGCTGCCATACTTTGACTAAGATGGCATTTTTGCACAGGAGAAGATAATATTGCGATTTCAAAAGTGAATACCCTTATTATCCCTACGCATCAACACTCATTGAACAGCTAGCCTTGATGAGTGTATCAGACACATCTCTATCAAGGGTAAATCCTTTATCCATCATCTGATCCCAAACCTTGTAGGCTGCTGATAGTTTATTTTCCCGTATGAGTCCTCCAATAATGAACTTGAAAGTTAACTCGTCAGGAAAACATTCTTTACTCTGCATGTCCTCAAACAATTCTATAGCTTCAGTTACTCTACCAGACCTGCAGAGGCCACTTATAAGGGAGTTGTATGAAATCGTATCCGGTGTAATTCCGTGCTCTACCATGTCACTGAAAACACCATAAGCCCTGTCGACATTTCCAGATTTACACAAATGGTTCAGAATTGTTGTGTAGAATATGCGATCTGGTGATAGGCCTAACTCTGTCATCTGATCGAGGAGCTTCTTTGCAACACTAGCGTTACCTTCCCTAAGAAAAGCCTTGATAAGACTCGTATACGTGACCACATTCATTACTATCCCCTTCTGTCTCATTTCCTCAGAGAGCTTGTACGCCTTCCTGGTGTTTGATGCCCTACAGAATGTTTCAATCAGAGTACTGTAGGAGACAACGTCACAGAAACCTCTAGGTTCCATCTCCTTTATCATGAAGGAATAGCATTTATCAGGATGATTAACCCTGCAATGCCGCTTAAGCAACTGGTTATAACTATAAGCATCAAGCTGTATACCGCTTCTTACCATCTCGGTCATCACCCCTTCCGCTTTCTTCAACATGTTGTTATCATAATAATAATTCAATAACACATTGTATGTAACAAGATCCGGCTCACACCCAATCTTACTCATAAATGATTTTAAAGCTTCTGCCTTTTCTATTCTACCGGCTTTACAAAACCCACTAATCAACGCATTATAAACCACTGTACTAAGCTTAACTCTTGCACTCTTGATCTCCTCCGCCACCATCTCATAAGCCAAATCAACTTTCCGAGCGTGGCATAATCCAACAACAAGTGCTGCACATGCTTTGTTATCCGGATTAACCCCGCTACGAATCATTTCATTCCAAATCGCAACAGCATCAGTGACCTTGCCAACTCGAAATAACCCATTAACAAGTATAGTATAAGATTCAACATTCGGTTCCCTACCTCTCTGAACCATACAGAAGAACGTCTGAACAGCAAAACCTACATTTCTCTCTCGACACAACAGATCCAAATATATGTTGAAAGCCCAAATATCTGGTATGAATCCGAGGGTTTCCATGTCCCTCAAAAGAGCGTCAATGAGATCAAATTTTTTAACTTTACATAAACCCGAGATAAACCTCGAGTAAGTGAAAGGGATGAGTGAGAAACCCATTGGCTTCATATCCCGATACAATGCCTCAGCAAGCTCAAATCTAGACTCTTTGACCAAAACCCCGATGAAACGATTGTAATCGGAGGAGAAAACTCGGTAGCTTGAGTGACGCATTTCATCGAACACGTGAACAGCGTTGTCGATCATACCTGTTTTCACGAGGTGAGCGATACGCAAGCGGTATGCAAGGCGTATAGCGCCCAGCGTCTGATGCATATCAGAGCTCGACGCATATGATCATATCAGTATGCCCTTATTGTTTCAACGCGGCGACATCAGATCGACGACGACGGCTGGTGTTGAGCTTTAAGCGAGAGGGAAAAACAAGAAGACGAAGGCTCCAACATTATTAATCTGAGGCTTACTTAAAATGGGCTTTAAATATGGCCCACTATATGGCCCATTAAAGTTCGGCTTAGTCTTCCTTCCCCTTTTCTCCTTCTTCTCTGTCTTCGAACTTAGACAGGGTTTAAGGATTCCGAAAGCTCAAAACTTTAGCCAAACATTATCATTTTCTACTTGTAGATCACCGTCTTCCTCTCTGAAGTTCGCCTACAATGGCGGAAGAGCAGGTGAGGATTCGTTTGGTGTTTGAGGACCGACGGATTCTGAGTAAGAATCAGAAGAAGCAAGGTTTAACGCGGAGCTGGGTTGTTCTCAATCGTAAATGCCAGCGTACTGTTTCAGATTTTTCTGATCATCTCTTTCGCACATTCAGCCTTCTTGAAGCTTGTCCTCATGGCCTCTCTCTATCTGTAAGCTTACTTCTTTTTGCCCTAATTTCAGTGAAATCAAATTTCCAATGTTGGACACCATTAATGGTCACATTCACTTATCTTTTGGGTCTTTCTGCGTTTGGGTTTTAGACTAATGGCAAGATTATCTTCGTTTCCAGATGGAAGGTTTCGTTTTGCCGCCATTTGAGTCGAGCTGTGTATTGAAGGATAAAGATATCGTTTGGTTAGTCTCACATTTTTCCTTGTAAAAGCATTTACATTTGAGCTCTATTAAGTATTATTAGTGTTAAAATTTTCGTTTTTCTTTGGTAGTATTAAGAAGAAGGAGTCTTTGTTGGAGATTGTTGGTGAAGACATCGAGGAGAATGGTTATAACGCGATTGAGGTTGAGGAGAGGCCTCAGATTTGTCCTGGTGAAATGCTTCTTGCTAATGAGGAATTCCAGGAGGAAACTGGAGGATATGAAAGTGAGTCTGAGGAAGATGAGATTGAAGAGAAACCGGAAGAGTATGTGCCGGAGAAGAAGATTTCAAAGAAACGTAAAGCTTCAAGCAAAAGCCGAAGCTCAAAGTAGGATTTCAACCAGCACGATTCTTACTCTCTTATTTCTATTTGTTGTTGTTCACGTTTGATAATGATATAGGAGGAAGAAGTCTAAGTTAACTGCTACTGAAGAAACTCCTGAGGAAGGAGAGAACGCAGCTGTTGTAAGCAATGTTGTGAAGAAAAGGAAGAAGTCAGTGGATGTACAGAGAGCTGAAAATGATGAACAGAATAGCGGTAACACCAAGCCCATGATCAATTCAAAGCGGTAGGTGGACTTTTGCTTTGTCGAAACTCGGCTTGCAAATCTTTAATCGTCTTGACTTATCTCTGACTAGTTATTTTTCCACTCTCTTACTTCCGAAATTGCAGGTCATCGCAAAAAGAAGAGAGCAAAGAGGATAACGATTTGTGCCAAGCATCTGCTGAAACTAAAAAGGTCTGAGTTTACTTCAATTTGTATTAGGTAAATTCTTTGATATTTGTAGATGCAGGGATTACCTTTTTGTTTCATATGCTCCGTCTGCTTCCTCTCAATTCTTCTTTGCAACAAGGAATGTAACTCATCCTTATGTTTGTTTTAGACACCTAGCAGAAGTGCTCGGCGTAAAAAGGCTAAACGGCAATGGTTGAGAGAGAAGACAAGACTAGAGAAGGAAGAGGTTTTCTTCTAATACTTCCAAAATTAAAATGATAAGACTTATGTTTCTATCATGTGTTTTAGTGATGTACAGCCTGCACTTAAATACTGATATCTTCTTTCTTGTTACATGATTTGCAGCTTCAACAGAATCAGTTGGTTGTAGCACCCAGCCAAAAACCAGCTATCACTATAGATTACCAAGTAACGGAGGAAAATCACTGTGAAGCTCTTGAAAATCAACAGCCAAATGAACTTGGTGATGGTGCCGGGGATGAAGTAGTTCCTGTGGAAGTGAGGCCAGGCCACATTCGATTCAAGCCGCTCGGTAGATTATTACTTAAATTTCTCTACGCATAGCTTTGGTGTGTTCGTAAGGTTCCTCACAGTTTCTCTTATATACTTACTTTTCAGCTGGGACAGATGAAGTTTCCCTAGAAAGCGAACCTCCTGCAGTATGACTTACCCCTATCTTTGTATTCTTAAAGCTTTGCCAGATCTGAATCTATAATGACCACGACTTCATAATGTTAGGAAAATTTCTTGTGGAAAGGAAACATGACGAAGAAGAAAGGCCAAAAATGGGGCACAGAGAAGGCAGGATTTTCCAAACGATATGCTCAAGATTTCAATGAAGATTCTTATGAGATGCAGCCCGCTGAAGCAGAGATACTTACCAAGGGTCAAATCGATTATGAACAGCTTGTGGCTTACACTGGCTCAGTAAAGGTTTGTGTATAGTTTACTACCTGCAGTTATTATAGATGCATCGTTTTTCAACTCCTGATTTGTTAATGTTTCAGAAAGGAGATGTCATTGCATACCGCCTCATTGAGCTAACATCATCGTGGACGCCCGAGGTTTCCTCTTTTCGGGTAAATTTTCTAACTCCTTCTGAGCCGATTTGATCAATCAACTCTTTTTTTGAGGAACCTATTTCCTTTACAATATATTTCTCTTGGTAGGTTGGGAGGATAAGCTACTATGATCCAGACTCCAAGAAGGTGACTTTGATGCCTGTTCAAGAATTTCCAGTTGAAAAGAAAACAGAAGAGGACGACGATTCCTCGATGCAACCTGATACATCTCTTTATAAAGAAGACGGATCTTTGGAGGTATGCTTCATGGTTTACATTGTGTCAACGTATTCTTATGAGACAAAAACACGGATCTTGTTCTTGTAATTGTTTTCTTGCTAAGCATCACAATTCAGATATAAGAAAGACTTTGCCTCTGCAGATAGAATTTTCTTCTCTGCTAGATGTCCGCAGTGTCAATACTAGCAGCTCAGATTCCGCTGATGTCGCCAAGTCTGCACCGCCCAGGCCTGACCAAACAGCTACAAATCTAAAGCTGAACGCTAACAACGGGTCACAAACGCCTATAAAAGGTATGTTTCCAACAATCTTGGGGCGATATTGTATTGACATGGAATCTCCTCATTAGGCCTATGTAAATTGCAGAAAATGGAAGAGTGGACCCCTGGGAAGAACTAAGTGAAGCTTTAAGTGCCAAAAAAGCAGAATTGTCTCAAGCCAACAATGGGTGGAACAAGAAAGGGAGTTCAAGTGGAGGCTCATGGTCTTACAAGGCACTGCGAGGCAGCGCTATGGGTCCTGTCATGAATTATCTAAGATCTCAGAAAGAGATTTGAGAAATTAGGAACACATCTCTAGAAGAAACTCTGATGCTTTTTTCTTCATTTTGGGTATGAAAACTCAGACAAGAGTAGAGAAAGCCATTTTGTTTTGATGATGTGAAAGCACTGCTGACTTTTTTTTGGGGTAAAAGTTTATGTATAGAGAAACTGAAGAACGTGTACTACTCTCAAGATCTTCTAAACTTTTGTTTTTGTCAACGATCTTCTAAACTTTTATGTTTAAATCTATTCAAATATTTGAATGATGAATGTCTTTAAACCTCTTTAAAAGGAAGAAAATGAAATTCGAATCGTCTATCAAAGTATTACTTCAGGTTTGTTTGCAACTTAACTTAACGTGGGATCATCTTAAGGTAATAAATCTGTTAAACTTGTGTTTGTAAAGATGTCAACATAAAACATAAAAGTTGGTGGGAAAAAAACGAATATTTGTACAATAATCGGCTAAACAATGACTCATGACCGTTCGTTTCCTCCAGTCAACCGTCACTTGCTTACACGTCGCGTGGACCACAACGGCACAACGTTCAAGCCATTAACTTTCTCGTTACTGATTGGTGCGTGTACTACACTTTCCAATCCCGCGCGTTTCTTATCTCTCTTTCTCCGTCCATTACTCCTCCGTTCCTAAACCTACACACAGCTTCAAATGGAATAAAATTCCCTTTTTTTTTATTTTTATGATTTTCCTCTGCAAAAAAATTTCATCTTTAAGACTTTAAAAGCGACAACGAGAGAATCTGAGATTGATTCGTTTTCCGGCAGTAATTTTCATCACTCGGAGCTCCGGAAAATATTCAATTTGTTACTCGCAATTTGTGTTTCTGCATCGTCTTTCGTCAGATCTGGGAATCTCCGATTTTGGAATTGAAATCAGAGATGTCGAAACCTTGGGGTGGAATCGGCGCATGGGCCGATGAGGCAGAGCGTGCCGATGAAGAGCAAGCTGCTGAAGTTACAGCCACGCCGGCGGATTCTCAGAGTTTCCCGAGTCTGAAAGAGGCTGCGACTGCTAAGTCGTCTAAGAAGAAGAAGAAGATGACTTTATCGGAGTTCACAAAGGGAGCCTACGCTGCACCGACTTCTGCTGGATTGACGAGGGAACAGATGCTTCAGCTTCCTACTGGTCCAAGACAACGCTCTGAGGACGAAATGCAATCTGGTCGTATCGGTGGTGGATTCTCTTCTTATGGTGGAGGAAGGTCTAGTGGACCTCCTGGAAGAATGTCACGGGATCGTGATGATTCTGATGGGTCTTGGGGCGGTGGTGGTGGTAGGAGATCTTATGGCGGATTTGATGATGATCAGAGGGGATCTAATTCTAGGGTTTCTGATTTCCCTCAAGTGTCTAGGGCTGACGAAGATGATGATTGGGGAAAAGGAAAGAAGTCCCTTCCTTCGTTTGATCAAGGACGCCAAGGTCGTTATGGTGGTCTCGGAGGTGGTGGCGGTGGTAGTTTTGGTGGTGGTGGTGGCAGTTATGGTGGTGGAGGTGGTGCGGGTGGAGGTGGAAGTGGCTTCTCTAAAGCTGACGAGGTTGATAATTGGGGAGCGGGTAAAAGCCAGCCGTCAAATCTCACAAAATCATCTACATTTGGGTCGGGTTACCGTGACTCCGGACCGGAGCCTGACCGGTGGGCCCGAGGAGTTGTCCCTTCCAGTAGTGTTCAGGAGGAACGTCGTCGTCTTGTTTTGGAACCACGAAAGGTTGATACTGGAGTGAGTGAAAATCCAACTGATGTGAAGACGAGTAAGCCGAGTCCATTTGGAGCAGCTAGACCGAGGGAGCAAGTTTTGGCGGAGAAAGGATTGGACTGGAAGAAACTTGACTCCGATATTGAGGCCAAGAAGGGACAAACGAGCAGACCATCGAGCGCGCACTCGAGCAGGCCATCAAGTGCTCAATCTAACAGGTCTGAGAGTTCAGCATTGAACAATGTGGAGAATGTGGTGGTGAAACCGAGACCAAAGGTGAATCCTTTTGGCGATGCAAAACCTCGAGAAGTATTGCTGGAGGAGCAAGGAAAAGATTGGCGCAAGATTGATGCTGAACTAGAGCATCGCAGAGTTGACAGGTCCTTATTCATCTGGATTTTCTTTACTTTCTCTGAGGAATGTGGATTTGCATCAATACTATGTTGTCGTGGTGGTTTGAATGTCAGTTATATCTCAAATGATCAGTTTTCCTGCGTACTGAATCAGAAAGTTAGATCTTTTAAGTGACTTTAACTGGTGAAGCAATAGAAGGTAGGAAAATGTATTCAAACTAATGACTTTGGATAGTTTTGCCACGTCTGCTTAGTGATATCAAATTCAAAATGGAAACTTATTGAAAGGCTTTATCTACTTATGTTATTGTGTATCGGTAGTTTTCTTTTGATGACATGTTGAATGTATGTCCTTTTAGGTATCTCTTAGGTTCAAGATCAGTCTTTTATCTAAAAGTTTGTTTCATTACCTAGTTCCAAATTTTGACACATCATGCCAAGTACCGAACATATGCATTTCCCATTCCATTTGTTTGGCAGATTTATCCATGTTTGTTCTCACCACTTGAGCTCTTTTTGTACAGTGTTTGTTCCTATGGTCTTTTTTCTACAGATTCTCTTGCCTCTTTTTTTTGGCATCTTATTTTTTACTTACATGCTCTAACATTAAACTGAGCATTGTGTCTATTTTAGTTGATTTTTCTGTTATACACTCTGCGATGCCTTGCGTTGGTATATGAACTCTGTGATCATATTGTTGACTTTCTAGTTCATCTGTCAATTAACTATTTGTCTCACTTTCTCTGTCTTGTGAAACAATTTTTTTCCAGGCCTGAAACAGAGGGAGAGAGAATGTTGAAAGAAGAGATCGAAGAATTACGGAAGAAACTCGAGAAGGAAGCAGCCATCGCACCTGAGAGCAAGGAATCTACACAGGAATCCGACAGTAATCACCATAATCTAACAGATCTTATAGGCGAGAAAGAAAAAGACCTAGACTTACTAATCCGTGAGTTGGACGATAAAGTCAGGTTCAGGCCAAGAGCAGTAGAGAGACCTAGATCCAATGCAGGCAGAAACGCTAACTATTCAGAAAGACCTCATTCACGGGGTGGATCAATTGATGAGTCTAGGAGTGTCGAATCCATGGAAAGACCTAGATCACGTGGCACAGGTGACACTTGGCCAAGACCAGTAGATGATCGAAGAAACTTCCAAGGAAGTAAGGAACGTGGATTCTTCAGCAACAGGAACTTCGACAGGTTAGCCTTTAACATCTCATTTAATCCCACTTTAAAGAACAGACTTACAATATACTCTATTCAGCTTTCAAAATCTTCCTTCTTTTTTATTTTTAATCTGGATCTAATATGAACCCAAGAGATGATCTTGTAGAAGTCTAGAATCTTAGAACTGATACTGACTTCAGTATAAAGATCCACACCTGAGTCATTCCTAATGATCTTTATTGTTTAACATTTGTCATCTTGAGATGCGACTAAACTAACCTTTTGGAGTTGGGTTTCACAGGTCATCATCGTCAAGGGAAGGATGGTAAAGAAGGAAACGAAGAATGAATGTGGAATGAGATTGGAGACCATTCCCAGATTTTGAAGAAGACAGAAAAGAGAAGTTTCAATAATATTAATAAGAAATATTATTCATCTCCTTTATAAACCTAATTTAGGGGTTTTTTTTTTTTTT
>VBRH01000426.1:6047-21452 GCA_014578085.1 Cardamine resedifolia | reverse complement strand
AAAAAAAAAAAAAAAAAGGAAAATGGTGTTTGAAAATTGCCTAACTAATAATAACTAAAGTGTTTTCCTACAAATATCCGTAGACCATAAGACTTGCACCTTTCTCTTGAGACAATTTGTCCTTTACCCTTTAATAATTTCTATATACTCTACACAATCTCACATTATTTGATATTCATAAAAAATTGATCTTCCAGCTATAAAATGATGTTTACCCTTTTGTCACCCGACAATGATATCTAAGCTATAAAAAACTGGTAAAGATAGATTTTTTTTTTTATTAAATTGAAAACAAAGAACATAATTTTTTGTGAAAAAATAATAAGTACTTATAATGATATTTATCTGAAACAGATATAGTAGAAAATTTTCATATGCATATTAAATTGTTGCATCGATGAAATAACCACCACAAAACTCGTGGAATTGCAGACTTGTGTTACACAATATGGAACCAAAAAAAATATGATAAAAATAGCTTTGCGTTTCATCAAATATTCACAAGAGATTAGTATTTAAATCCGTGGCCTTTAGCCCTTTACTAGTAAAATAGGAGTACTCTTTTTTTTTTTAAGTAGTTTAGTTTAGAGAATGCGAGAGCACGAAAAGTTGGAGAAGACAGAGACAAACACTGCCTTTTGTACGACCGACTGTTTTTTTTTTATTAAATGTAAGGATATCACTTTTTCATATGCAGATTCACTTTCAATAGGTCGATACCATATTACCACTACTGCTGGAACAGAGAAAAATTTCTATTCTATAAATCTCTCATCATTATTTTATTGCTATTACGAGCAAAACCAAAAGTAGAGGCTAGAAGCTGGTTAAGAGTTAAACAGTTACACCATATGATTATGATCCACTTAAATCATTACTGTTTTTTTTCCTTCGGATTTTGCTGTTTTAGAAGGATTGTTATAAAATTGATTAATTTTCATTATCTATATAGGCTTTTCATCTATTCTTTATAAAATTTATGGTTTTGGTGTAAAACTGTATAGAGATTTTTTCATATGCTCTCTTTTTCTCAAGTACGTACGGCAATACATACGCACGAAGACTAAAAGCTACGATTAATGAAATTCACAAAAACAAGTTTTTATATAAATAAAGTATCAGAAGAACACGTAGATATAAACTTTTTTAAAAGCTAGGAGAAAATACATTAATTAAAGACCCAACCAAACCTAAACTTCAATCAGAAAACTAAAATAAAATCATATCTTAATTTATAGCAAACTCATCTTAAACCTCTTTTAGTTAATATTCAACATAGAAAAGGTCGAAATAAAACTTTAAACTGGAGTATTAGATAGTACTAAACCCAACACACAATCATGATTAGCTAGCCCCACGACCTCCGGCAATTACACCCCAACTGAGCTCCGTACATCAACATGTCCTGATACCCCCACTCGCCTGATCCATACGTTAAACCATCGTCTGTGACGGCGCTCACGCCATCGAAACAAACGGAGTTACCAGTTTGAATATCTCCATTGCGAACACATTTCGACGTAAGAGGCTCTGTCATCTGCTGAAACATGTTGTCGGAGACGAAAGAGAGAGCAGAGAAATCACCGGAGTTCTCGAGATGGCTGATCAACGGCGGTGGTGGTGGTGGCAGCGGAGGAGAATTTTTGCGATTTTTTTTCAAAAATTCTTGAACAATCTCTTCCAAGAGACCAGAATCAGAAGGCTCTTGCGGGAAAAACGCCTCGGAGTTTTCGTTTTCAGAAGACGAAATGCTTGCCGTTTTTGACGAGGAGTAAGCAGATAAAGATGATAAGCCGTTGAAAGAGTTATACGGCACCGTTTCACGAGAGGAATACGAGGCGTCGCGTAAGAATAAAGGCTTGGTATTAGTCCTCTGCGAGACCGGTGAACCGTAAAACTCTTCGGTAGAGTGATCTAACGGTACAGACGGAAGAGGACAACGAACGGACGGCAATGATTTCTTCGCTGAGAAGGAGAATCTTGGCTCAGGAACAATAACAGCAGTCGGATAAGTAAAATTAGTACGAGCCTTAGGTCCACGAAAGGCACGAGCCGCACGGTCGTAAGCACAAGCCGCTTGTTCCGCCGTGTCGAATGTTCCGAGCCACCGTCTTTCCTTCGACATTGGGTCACGTATCTCCGCTGCATATCGTCCCCACGGTCTCCGGCGAACGCCGCGGTACCTCGTCGTGCCGCTACCGGCACCAGTTACGGTGACTGTAGTGTCCTTTGAAGATGGTTTACGGTTAACCGGTGAGGCTGTAGCTTTGGAGTAGTTTCTCGTGAAAGGATTCGTGTCGATTTCGTGGGAAGATACGGTAAAGTTCCTTAGGGCTTCTTCCATTTTTGGTTTCTAGGGTTTGTGTTTTAGCATTAAAGTTGGAGAAATGTGAAAAGGTTTGGTGGTTGGGCACTTTGACAGAGGTGAAGCTTCTTCTATCTATTTATAGGTGCATAAATATGTTACTCCTAGTTAAGTTTTGTGAATTTATTCACCTTGCAGTATATTTTAAAGAGTATATAACATAATGCATCTATTGCACACATACTAGTATAAAATAACTGCAAGAAACTTTCAATTTTATTTACTTCTGACCAACAACATTTTCATACATGCTATAAATATTTATATTAGTTGTTTATGATTCGTAAGTTTGTAAAGAGTAATTCTATTATCTCTAAAAGTACCAATTAGAAAAATCCTTGGAAAGTATTTTTTTGTTTGTTTAATAATAGTAGTATACTCCATGGTATCGGTGATATCGAGGACAAAATGAATGATTTTGGAAAGGTAGAGAAAAAGTATGGAACAAAAGATATGCATAGCAACACTTCAGTGTATATCTGACACGTGTGTCTAATAATGTACGAAGAGGACATTTCAGGTTTGTCTAAACTTATGTATGAGGCAGATGTATCTCATGTATCAGCTCATGTATCAGAATTCAGAAGCTTGCTTTTCATTTATTACTTCTGTCATAATATAATCATATCATATCTTCAATTCACGTTACAATTACACAATTCATTATAACCATAAGAATTTACAATAATAATACTACATCTTAAAAAAGTTTTCGCGTCTGTTATTTGTTTTATCAAGTTTTGAAATAGCGTTGTAGTTGCTACGTTTGTTTTACTGCAAATGTGGTAATTACAAGTGGCTCGTCATTTAATAACTATTGTGGTGTTTGGCCACTTTATTGTCTCAACCGTCTCCGTCTTCGGCAATCAGTTTATAATTTTTTTTGCTAACCCGTTGCAAATTTTAATGGAAGTGTTGGTTTGAAAACGGTAATAAATGGTAACAAACAATGGTGTTGATGGCATCGCCTGATAATGAGTATGTTGAAATGTTACAACTTTAAGTTAAACCGTAAATGTTACAATAATAACAATATCCATGCTTGATAGGAGTATAAGATTTTGTATGGGGTAGGTTGAATTGATAAATATAATAATATAATTGTTACATTAACTATTGCTATATGGTAAGTAGAAACTATACTACTACTACTACTACTAAAGAGTAAAGTGTGTGTTGGAATTGGAAAAATGATCATTGAGAGATTCTTCGAAATTTGGGGAACTAAAGACTTTGGGTTTCCAGCTCATTCCTAAGCAAATGTCTTTGTGATTTCCAATGTCGCGAAGTCAATTATTACAATAGCTCGTGTTCTGAGTTAATTTCATTTTTGTATATTACCTATTTCTCGATCGCGATATATTTATATATTTAAAACGTAGTAAACCAACTTGAAATACTTAGGTTTCGATTAGGGGTGGACATGTGAATTAAATCCAACCCAATAACTTTAGTGAAAGTCAAACTGAACCTATCGTTTATATCAAACCGTACTCAACCCACCTTACGAATTATAAACTTAAGATGACTTTAGTTCAACCAAATTAGCTTAGCAAGAAAATCAACATCTCTATAGGTTTTATATTTAAGTACAAAAATATCTTTAAGTTTTTTTTAATAGTTGATTTTCTTAAGATAAATGATTAGTTGTTCTATTCTGATTGGTTTTTCTATAAATAACCAAATTGTAGAATTTTTTTTTTTCAAAGAAACGAAATTGTAGCTATTCTCTAATCTCAATATATACAAATGTCTAAACTTATAAACATGATCAACGACTATATTATAGTGATTTATGCTAGTATACATCATTTGAGAGTCTCCATCCTTGTAATGTTATCGAAACGAGAAGAAAAACTATAAACATATATCTATAATTGCGGCTTATTTACACCGCACGGTAAAGCATGATTTATGTTATATAGTGAATTTATTTATTATTTTATTATTTTTTGGCAAGTGTTGGTTTTTAACTATAAACAATGAAAAGACAAGCCCTTTATAATAAAAAAAATATAAGAGTATCAGTACTCACATATGATTTGATATATTTTGAAGGAGAGAGGGATGGTAGGTCGTGAAAAAGGAGATTTTGTAACGACAAAGAAAGAGAGTGTCAAATACCAAAACTCCAAAATTCAATCAATCAATTTCTCTCCTTGAAAAACGGACTTTACTTCTTCAATCTATCTTCATTTTTCCAAGAACAATATTACTTGCTAAAAAAGAGTTTTTTTTTTGTTTTGTTTTAAAGGCTTACTACCAAAAAAGAGTTATGTTACAAACTTACATTATATTTGTTTCCCAAAAAAATGATCTTATAACAACATGAAAAAAATCCGGAGTCTCTCAATCACCCTTCTACATTTGTTTTTTTTTTTAAAAAAAATTTAATTCCTTTTTATATTTTTGGGGTTAGAAATGGAAAAAAAAAACCATTAAAATGAGGTTACAAAAAAAAAAAAAATGCTACAAAAGTGAGTGACCTTTTGGGACATTAGAAAAGATCATTCTCATCATTTTGCCCCCCTATGATGTGGACCCTGCGCACCCATGCGTTACCTAATTATTACTCTTTGATTTGACGATCTCTATTTTTAAATTATTTTTTACTGCTTATTAGACCAAAGAAAAAAGGATCAATATTTTTGCTTCTTTAAAAGGACTTACATTAAATGCATCCACATTCTGAGTAATATCTAGATTTCGGATTGAAAATTCAACTTCAGAACTACAAGAAAAAGAAAGCTGGTACCCAATTCATATTCGACATGAGTTTCTCTTAATATTGAATGCGATTAAAAATACTCGAAATAATTAATTATAACAACAAGTCTACATATATATTGCCTTAATATTGTAATATAATCGGAGGTTCATTTAACGTCTGAGAAGTATTAGTGATTACTGATGTTATAAAATAAAAATCTGAGGAGTAACTTTAACCATTTGTCCTTCCCACCTTTTGCTAATCAGTGTTAAAAATCTAAATATCATTGTTATTAATTGACAGTAGTGGCAGGTTTTGTTTAGACTATTGAGCAAATATACCAAACTTACTGTTTGAAGAGTAATTACACTAGAGATGGACCATTATAGATAATAACACACTGATCGTGGTGGTAAAGAAGCTTACTTTTTATGCTATATCTATAACGTTTGGCTTGTTGTTTAGTTGCTGTTTGCTCTAACTATACAAATTCGAAGTAATGATAAAATAAAAACATCCAATAAAAGTGGAAAATAAATAATTAGTTTAGGAGAATGAGAAAAAGAGGAGGAGCAAAATAATGTTGATCTGCCAAACTCATAGTAAGATCAGTACTTTTTTGTTCTGATCAGATTGTCCCCTAATCTCTCAACCTCTAATATCTTAGGGTCAGATTCATATGTATGCATATTTACAATGTACGCCCATTAAGCAAACAAGAAACTGGCAGATAATAAATGACAACTATTATTATTACTCTTAACTAATTATTATTATTATTATTATTATTATTGGCGCATTAATGTTTAAACCCTAGTCCCAAGATCCATCATTCCTTTTTCTGAAACTAGATGTTATTTAACAGCTTTTGTCCCACAAGTGTATTTGGAATAAATTTAATTTTAACTTATCCTTTTAACCCGCATGCTTTTACTATTTTTACAAAAGTTATATTATCCAAATTAGTCGGTTGGAAACAAAGAGAGGAGAAAGTTTAGGTAGACAACTTTAAAGATCAAACATGGCTTACATCTTATTTACATCTTACAACTTATTTACATCTTAAGGGATTGGTCTAATGGGAACATTCAACGATGCACAACTTATTTACATCTTACAACTTACAAGCATGTAGAAGTAGTATAGTTAACATCGTTTAGAATCATATGTGATATTTAGTTTTATTATACTTTAGCTTTTTATATTTTCTTTTGTCAAGATTTTTTTTCTCGCATGACGTACGTTCAACTAAAATTTGATTCCGATACACACAGAGTTAATGAAATTACCATTTTAAAAATAAAAATGAATTGTATATCTGAAATAGGAGCATTTACTAATTTCAACTTAAATGTGTTTTTTTTTGGTAACATGAATTTTCTTCTCTTTTCTTTTAAGTTAATAATAAATAATCTAATATGTTGGGTATGTAGTAAGACAAGAAAAACAGAAAAAAAAATAAGGTCACCCAAACTGTTTGGGCCAAACATATCAGTCTGGGCCTTAAAATAGTTCTTAGCTAAGGGCTCATTTAGACTTATTAGAAAAACTCATCATAGCCTCATGGGATATCGTTCGTGTGATGTAAGCGCGCTTAAAAGCTTATGGAAAAAGAAAAAGAAAAAGCTACGAACTCGCTCTATTAAATGTAAACTCAAACATCAGAAACATGAGTCACCAAAGAAACCTCAAGACATGAAAAATTCAAAGTTGTTGATCCAAAAACGAGTCTTTAGGGTTCTTAGCTGCACCACCACCAGAAAAGAGATTAGTAACAATGGAGCTTCCCCATGAGAGCCAACCTGACGCTCCTCCTTGTTGACTCTCAGCCTCAACTAAACTCCTAACTTGCTCTTCCTCCAACATCTCTTCCCATCTCTTCCTCATGAACTCTCGAACCGCTTCAGCGCTTTGGTTAACCATCTCTTGTGGAGGAAACTCCAATGGGTTTTGGTCCAAGTTCAGTTTCTCCAGCTTCTCTAGCCTGAAAAACGAGTCCGGCAAAACTCTGATCTGGTTGTTGCTGAGATCTAGCTCCCTTAGGTTAGCTAGATCAGAGATTGTGTCAGGAAGTTCAGTCAAGTCGCTGAAGTTGCTGCTCAAGTTCATGACTTCGAGGCTTGTGAGTCTCCCTATAGCGATTGGAAGGCCGTGGATTTCGTTCATGTGTGCGTCTAGATACCTTAGAGACCGCATCTCGCATATGGAATTAGGGAAGAAACGGATTTTATTCAGCTGGATCGATAGCTTTTCGAGATTGAGTAATCCGTATCCGATGTTTGCAGGCAAAGAGGTCAAGTTGTTGAAGCTGGCATCTAACTCAACTAGTGACCTAATGACAAGAACATATCTTTCTTCAGAATTGGGTAATAATAGGCTAGATGAAACGAAACATACGCACACATATACGCACAAAACCTGCACTGCGCAATGCTTTCTGGAAGTGAAGTTAGCTTGTTCCCCGTCACATTTAAGATCCTCAAGTTAAGTAAAAGTCCAATAGAGTCGGGAAGAGATCCGAGATAATTTGAAGATAAATCAAGCTCTTCTAGTTTCTCAAGTCCTGAGATTGTATCAGGTAGGAACTGCAAAAAGAAAACAGCTTTAGTTACTACACAATAGACAACACAAACAAACTGAAGTCCGATGAAGATCTCCTCATGATTAGCTTAGTGTTCACAACAATAGATTTAATCACTAAAAGAAAAAAGATTCACAGATTTCTGAAATTCTTAAAAGACAACAATTGGATCACTGGAATCATGAATTATCCCATCTGTAACGCTTAAGATGACGATCAAGCTTCACACAAACACCAAGATGCACAAGCTAAAGCCAGTCACATTCCAAATTCCAAAACTTAGACATCAAAGTTTCGTGCTTTTTCTAAACTACACACGGAACATTCATTTGGAGACGATTCAAATTCTCAGGCATTACCTTCAAATCGTTGCGAGAGAGATTCAGGGAAACCAAACCAACGATTTTCACTATAGCATCAGGAAGAAGCTTCAGCTGACGATCAGAGAGATCAATCCTCTCCACAACTCCACCATCTTCTACTTCTTTGAGCACCGCAACAACCTCCTCATTCACTTCATCGCCACCGTTCAATGATTCAACTGCCGAAGCATAAACCTTACCCAGCTCTTCCTCCAAATCCCTCAACCGCTTCTCATATCCATCATGAACTTCCTCTAACTTTACAACTGTAGCGTAAACCTGCTCTTCCTTAGCCGCATCCTCCGGAGACAACGAATCATCCTCTCGGATCTGAGCGATCTTAGACCGAGCAGAAGAAACAACTAAAGGATCAGGTCGAGAGCCAAGAGAGCCGAATACGAAAAGGGTCTGTGTGATTGTACTTGGAATCGTCTGAATCAGCGAGGAGATGACATGTGGATTGGTGAGAAGGGGATAGCGATTCGCTAAGGTTTGTTGAATCACCTGAGACGGTGGCGCGTGAGAAGCGGGATCGGAATGGTAGAGAACGAAAGAGAGCAAAGGGAAGATCTCGAGATCATGATCCATTTTCTAGAAAGATTGAAGATAGGTGATAAGCACAAGAGATTCGTTGATCCAGAGGATACTCGAAGAAGATGAAACAGCAAAGATCCTTCTTATATGTGAGCTTAATCTGATAAAGATGGAATCTTTAAAAATCTAAAGAGAAACACTACTTTTTATTCATCGTAAATTCGTAATCCAGATAAAGAATAAAATCCAAAAGATGTCAAAAGAAAAAAGAAAAAAGAAAATCCAAAAACCATGAGAATACCAAACCAAATCCAGTAGATAATAAACCGGAACCGAATACTTCTCGCGCTTTACAACCCTAGCTTTCTTAAGGCCCAATATCAAGGATCTGGGCCTTAACCCCATTATTACTTACCGCGTAAAAATATTACTGAAAAATTATGTTCGTTATAAACCTATATTAACCCTAATTCCTCATTTTCCTCGGAAGAAGACAAGAAAGCTTAGAGGACACGTCTCTGCTGGATATGGTCGTATTGGAAAGCACCGTAAGCATCCCGGAGGTCGTGGTAACGCCGTAGGTATGCATCACCATTCACCACCGTATCCGGCCTCTTCAACAAGCTTAGTATCATCCTGGATATTTTGGTAAAGTTGGTATGAGCTTATTTCCATAAGCTTTGGAATAAATTCTACTGTCCGATCGTAAATCTCGACAAGCTCTGGTCGATGGTTCCTTAGGAAGTTAAGGATAAAGCAACGAAAGACAATGTGGCTATTATTGATGTTACTTAATTTGGGTATTTTAAGGAAGTTTTCTTGCCTGAAGATAAACCTGTTGTTGTCAAGGCTAAGTTTGTGTCGAAGACTGCTGAAAAGAAGATTAACGAAGCTGGTGGTGCTGTTGTTCTCACTGCTTAATTATATTGTTTGTTTAAATTTCTTGTTTTTTTTGGAATTCGAATGTGGAGAAATGTATCTTGTTCACGAGTTGATGACTTAATTATAAATGCCGTTTATCTTCTGATGTTTGTGTGGCTCATTACCGCAGCTGATAGATTGACTGTTTTTGGCTTAGATTTCGCTTGTTAATGTTGGAATTCGAATGTGGAGAAATGTATTTTAGCTTGTTCTGCGATAGATCACTATCACTTTTGCTTGCTTTTGTTTGAAAGTTAGATGCTTTTGGTCTTGGTGTTTATGTTACTTGGTTATAGTCTTGGTCCCAGACTGATACGGTTTCTCAATTCTCCTCTGATTTGTTATATTGATTTGATACATAATTGAACTAGATATGATCTTGGGTCTTGGGATGTTTGATGAATCTACTCAACAACTTAGCTTTGATAAATTTTCACTAAGACCTCAGTTCTCCAAAGTTAAAATGTTTATGATATATAAAACGCTCTTACATATTTTGTCAATGTATGATGACATAACAAGTTAAAGCTTTTTAGAAAGAAGAAATTAAAAAAAAACTCGTTTTGTTTCGGACACAAAAATTGCTTTCAAGGTAAAAAACTCTAGCTAGTTCAAAAGATTTTCTTTCTCTCCTATTCCTCCCCATTCTCTTATCCTTTCCTCTGCCATTGCAGCCTGCAAGTATATCACTCAACCGATTATAACAATCAATTACTAGGTGATCTTGATTATTCGGTATTGAGAGTTTTAGTTTCTTACCTCTTTGTCCCAATTGGTTTTGCAGATCATCCAAGTCAATACTAGCGATTGAAGAATAGTTCCCATCATCATCCCCCACCAGATCCCCTGATCAATATATGTTTTCACAACATAAGAAAATCCGGTCTTTAGTCCTTCCTTAAGAAAGGTTTTAAGTTTTTAGATAAAGGATGTGAATTTCATTACCAATACTTCATACTCTAACTTAAATCCCAACAATAGACCAAATGGGATTCCAAACAAGTAATAGCATGCTATGTTCACATACGCAACAACCGCTTGCCATCCCGCTCCCACAGCCACTCCTGTGTAATCAAGTACACTCATACGTTATCAACCCCACTAAACCGAAACGGGTTTAACTAATCCGAAAGATTATGCTTTACCAGACAAGACAGGTTGAACATTGTTGATGACAATGCAGAAGGCAAGCATTGGCGTTAGTTCTCTAACCACATTCCTAACCACTTCATCTTGCACGAACAAAACCGGGTACTCGTAGCGGAAGATGATTAGGACCATTGCTATAGCCATCCCAATCGCTGTCGATAATATCACCGCCACGACTAGAGAGAACTTGGCCGTTCTTGGGTGGCTAGCTCCTAGCTCATTCGACACTCTCACACTGTAAAAGAAAACGTATTGTGTTACACTTGGCACGTTTTAGATGTGTAGAATTTGGAAAGAGTTACTTTTCACAAGTGGGAATTTACCTTACTGCTGCGTTTATCCCAATTGAAACCATAGCTGCCCATCCCAAAATGTTCATGCTTCATTTTCCACACACCATTAAGGAAAACAAATAATTTGAGAAAATTTGGCAGCAAAAGTTCTCGAAATCTTGAACTTTTTATACAAACTATTATGATTCCCTACATATTTTAATATTTTAATTGTTTATAAGTATAGGCAGGACAGCAATTTAAGATTAAAATGTATGAAGTTTAAATCCATTATTAATAGGACCACACAAGACAAACACAAAGAGACTACTACGCACGTTGGGTATACTCTTATTCAGAGAATCTCAATGATAATTTAAATAAACGAATCAAATAACAAATCATGTAAACTTTAAATGTCCTGAAGAAATTATTATTATTATTTTGTTTGACATCAATATAGATATAGATATAGATATATATATATATATATATATATTTGAGTCAAAAATGAAGAAATTATTTAACTTAAGAGAAGTGTTTAATTATCTACCATATGGAGAGTGCAGCTACGGAAACTTCAGCATTCTTCAAATATCCAGCAAATAATACGAGTGCCATAAAATACCAAACCTCCAAGCTACAAAGTATACAAATTATAATTTCAAAAATATGAATTAAATGGGTTGGATAAATAAATAATCGGGGAAAAACAGCTCTGAAACTCACCAGAGCATGACAGCAGAAGCCAAAGACAATTTGACAAACCCCCACAAATTATGAAATGCCTCCCACGTAAATCCAGACCAAGCCTCTCCACATGTCCCACTAAAGATGTACGCAAGTTGTGCCACAACGATGAACCACCACGACGTGTTAAGCACGAAAGCTAAACCTGGAAGTCCCCAATGGAACCTAGACATGAATAGCCACGTCAGGAACGTATGGATCACAAGAACCACACCAGAGATTCCTGCCATGACCATGATTTTGCTTTGTGACTGCAAAAACTTTGCGGTCGGGAAATTGATAGCGTAGGCGAAGATTTGTGGGATCATGTAGATGGAGAAAACTCCGGCTGTGGCCGAGATTGCAGCGGTTTGGCCAATGAAGGTTAGGATTGGAGCCGCAAAGATGTATAGTAGAGAAAGGATGAGAGCGGTTACGCTTAGAATCACCCAAGATCGTTGTAAGTAAACGCCGAGCATTGATACTTTTCCTGCTCCAAACGCCTGTCCGCATAGGGTTTCCAACGCGCTTCCCATTCCAAGCTAATTGCGTTTGCCATCGAACCATACATTAATAGCCGTAAGAACATTTTTACATCACATATTAAAGTAGTTTTTCAACTGTTGTCGATTCTAAAATTATCTTGAAATATGGTGTGAAACAATCGATGTAAGAGTATAATAAATTAATTATTTTAGTCTATATTTAAAGATTATTTTTATTATTAAGGATTAATATACACAATTTTATTGTAGTAAACCTATAATATTTGAAGGTAAATTTAATAATTTAATTTTCTTTACCGGTTCTTGAACATGCAAAAGATTTGTAGATATATTTTTCTAAGAAAATAGAATGCGGGAAAATGTGACGAGGCGAGATATATTAATGTAAAAACGTACCATGATGCCGAAGGAGAAGCCGGCGATGACGGAGTTCTCAATGGAGACGGCGGCGAGAGCAACGGTGCTAATATGTCCGGCGAAAACTTGAGTGACAGCTCCGAGAGAGAATTGGGCCATCGATGTGAAAATGGCTGGACCTGCTAGTTTCCATAGCTTCTTAGACTCGATTCTAAATTCTCTGGCGAAGTCTCCGACGCTGGATATCGGCGGAATATCAACGGCGGCAGAGGAAAAAGAGACAATAGAAGATGCTCTGCTTCCGACTCCGAGATAATCCATTAATGCTTTCTGGGTCGTCGGGTCGAGTTCCTCCGTTGACGATAGAAACGCCTCCATCAAGTTATTATCTTTCTCCATTTTTTGATGAAGACAGATACAGAAACAAGAAGAGAGAAGATCGAGGATCTTGCTATCTTTCGGGTCAATAATTCATGAGTTATATAGATAGTATCAAAAGTTTAATATGGGTCTATTAATTTAGATCTATAGGTTTAATTATAAGAACTAGATTCTGTATGTACGGAATTTTTGGAAGAGACAGCTTTCGCACTTAACTTTATTTAATATCAGACAGCTTTGCACCAGTTAATCCTTTGACTTAGTGTTTCACTGTACATTTTCATACTATATACAGTTTATCTATGTGCACCACTGCTGTATAACTGTCATACAAAATCAAACGGCAACGATTTGATATTTCATCGCACGACTAGACTAAACAATAAAATAAAATGCAATAAATGGTTCTTTGTTTCATCCAAAAGTTTAGTTTTTCTTTTTAATCTGAACTGATTGACCATGATATTTGTTTCGTGGACTCGATGTGGCTTCTTGCTACGTGCAAAGCAATCAATGTGGTATAGATTTTGATTCTTTGATCTTGATAGCTACATATTGGGAAACATAATAAAGATTTTAATCTAACTGGCTATAGACAAACAAAAATTCTCTAATCGTTTTACCAAACAAAAATTCTCTAATCGGCCCTCGTAAAAGAAATGTCACCAGGCCAACTTGAGAGACACAAGGAAAAGAGTATAGGCCCATATAATTTTAAAATGGGGTTTATAGCCCAATAAGAGAGTTGGAAGATTGCAATTTTTTTTCCCTATTTTTTCCATTCAATCTCAATATACGGATAGAATCGGCAAACGGGCTAGCAAATGATTCATAATTTCATACCATCAATTTTTGTTTTTCTATTTTGAAAGTACTGGTTATATCTTTATGGGCTTATCAGTTATACCTTTGGTAAGATACACATTTAAAATTATTTTTTGAATCTCAGCTAAGAAGTTTGTCTGAAGATAGCAAGTAGTGAGTGAGTCCTTTGGCCCAAAAAATTTCTAAGTTTGCGATGTGAAAGGACAGTAATGACTCAATTAAGTAAACTTCCAACAAAAATAAAATGTGTATAAACAACCGATTTTTTCAATAGATAATGTTTGTAATCTAATTATTTGTATTAAATATTGCTGCCATGTCATTATTCACACGAATCACGATCAACAGTAAATAACTAAGTATATAAGAAAAAACATGTACATACCAAATTAAAAAAGGCGTTGGTTCATCTCATGATGAACAAACAAACGTTACAAAAACTCCCATACCGAGAACACAATAACCGGTAGATTTTACATTACATGCACAACATATCACACAATTATAATAAAAAAAATCAAGAAATAGAGTTGTTGAAAACTCTTAAAGAAAAGCAAAAAAAGAATACAAAAAGCATACACACAAACAAAAGCAAGAAAAAAGAGCCATCAACTTATAAAGTTTGATCAGGAGAAGTTGTGGTTCCGTGGCCTCTTTCGCCAAAGCTGTTTTCCGCGAATTTCTTGCTTGCGAGATGTAAGTCCTTTTCTTTTTCTTTATTGCTCCACTCAGAGAGATAATAGTCTTCTTCACTTACTTTCTTAGAGGAAGGTCCACAAAACATACCTCCCCATTGTGGAAAGTAAATCAAACATATTGGTAACGAGCATGCGATTGCCATTATCCCCATATAAGTTATACCCATTTCTCTCGTGTATTTCGACCCTTTGAAGAATACCAGTTGAGTTAAGACCGCGCCTACATTGCCTCCTGCACCAGTCATTCCCGATATCACCCCAAGAGATCTGCATTAACCAAACAAAAATCTTTTGTAAGAAAATATATTGAGTTTCAAAAACAAAAATGTATGTAAATCATTAAGAACTTTTGCTTAGTTTCAGAAAGGAACTTTACCTTCTGGAAATAAATGGAACAACGCCAAAGGTAAGTCCACAAGCGGCTTGGACGAATACAGAGAAGATGAGCATGACAACTATAGACAATGTCAAGGAAGAAATTTGGCCAAGACATGCACACAACACACCTCCGGTAGTTTGCACAAGCCACCAAGCCCATAATCTTCCTCTCATTCCAAACCTTCTCGACATTAGATCCGATAACATTCCTCCTCCGGGTCTAGCAAAAAAATTGGCTAACCCAAAACTTGCTGCTATAATTCCAGCTGTCCGGAGATTTAAGTGGAATCTATCGAAGAAATATTCTGCGATGATGTTGTCTATTGTGAGCTCAACTCCAAAACAATAGCCATATGCTAATGCTGTTATCCATCCCCTATAGTTGGTGATGCCATTTCTAATCACTTTCTTCACATCATCTTTCTGCTTTTCTCCAGATTTGTGCATTGCCCAATAATCTCCATCAGGTAGATCCTTTTTTTAAGTTTAACAACAATAATGAGACCAAATGAGATCATTTTCATGCTTTGTAATAAACAAAAATAAGTTGAGTCAGCAACAATGAGACATTCAATATAACTACTGCTTACTCAACCCAAACCGGCATCGTTAACCCGATTTTTTTTTTTTTTTCAAT